>OMLM01003643.1:4051-56942 GCA_900302695.1 Helostoma temminkii
GAAAAATGAGACAAAACATGTTTACATGATAATAAATATATATAAGTGAAAAAATAAACAATTGGTGGTTAATAAAATATGTTACAACTCATTGTTTTGGATAAAGCAACTCTGCCCTGTTGTACTGTTCTTACTGCAAAGGTGCTATGGGAACATGTATTAAACATTCAGATATTACAGCTGGAAAAATTAGGCTGCAAAATAAAATAATTGTGACAGATAGTTATGTACATCGAAAACTAATTGTGTCTGTTTTGTTCTTCAGTGCAAGTCTGCAACCTCCATTTCTGCTGGAGGCAGGAGAGGGCATGAAGGAAGACAGAGTCTGGGGTATTAAGGTAACAAGAGGATAATGATGAATGTGTTCTGTGTAAATGGTATTTCAATCAACAACACCAACGACTGCGCCGTAGCAGAAAATCTCAGCTGTGAGCAGAGCACATAAAAACACACTTCTGTACATACAAAATGCCAAACGACAGGGATTCTGATCAGGAGCAATCTCAAAACAGAAATAAATCCATTAAATGTAACAAGAATATGTTGTGTAAGTCAAAACATAATTAAGGTTCAGAAGATGACAGCCTGTTGCAGTCGAGTCAGGGTTTCTAAATGTTATGTACATGTTATAAGTCTACTCAGGGCTGTTAGTGATCGCTTTAAGAATGTCACAAGTGTTTTTGGAAACAAGTTCTTTCAACTTCCTTACACGACGAGTGCTGGAAATGCCCACATAGCTCTCTGGCTGAAGGACAGCCATGCCGTCGTTTACATCGCCCATGATGATGACTTGTCCCTCAGCGGCAGCACCTGTGATGTTTGGGCATGGGCAGTTCCAGTCCATGTTGAGGAAGGTGACTTCCAGAGGCTCCTTGCCAAAGAAGCGGAGACCCATCTTCTCGTCTTTTAGGATTCCTTCCACAGTCACGAGTGCGTGGCCTGAGTCCTTCTCCTCTGTGACCTCCGTCATGCGACCCAGAATGACGAAGTCACTCCGGCAGAAGCTCGTCACCATCTTGCCCCTCGGCTTGCAGGCCTTGCAGTGCTGGTTTTTCGGGTAGGGGCATATCTCCTCACAGGCTTCTTTAGATTCAAAGTTGTTGTCGTTTCCCTCACATCCTCCATAGATGAAGGACTGACACTGCTGCAGGGTGCTGCTGTAGGCCCACCGTGGCTCGTAGGCTTTACAGGGGCCCTGCAGGGTGGGGAGACCACAGGGGCCTGACAGCTCTGGACCGCAGCACTGCATGCACTCCTCATATGTTTCAAAGACTTTTCTGGGTTGGTGACTGTTGCTGTGGCAGTAGGTGAACGAGAAACAATTGTTGGTCTTTTGCTCATAGTACCAACTGACTTTCTCCAGGTCACTCCCACAGTCCTCTGGGTTGTCAGCGGGTTTCACACACTCTTCAGGAAGGCAGCGGGTCATGTTCTTGGACATGCCTGTTTTGGGTGGTTCTGAGGGCAGCACAGTGAGTGGATGGTTGGCCTGCACCGAGCCATAGGGATTCTTGGCTGTGCAGGTGTAGACACCCGAGTCACGAGGCTGGGCGTTATAGATGACTAGCTGACCAATGTTAGTGACCACCATGTTGCCTCGCACGTGATTGGGGCTCATGACCACCCTCTTACTACCCTCCGGCAGCTGCTTCTCCCAGGTGATCTCAGGTCGGGGGAGACCTGTTACATCACACAAAAAGCTGGCTGTGTCACCCACATTTACTGCCTGGTGAGGGGGGCTGCTGACCATAACAGGGGCTTGAGGCTCAGTTGGAGGAGGAATAGTCGCCTGAAGGGGAGCGGTGGTAGGCCGAAGAGTGGTTGCCTGGGGCAATGAAGGGCTGGTGTTGGGCCAGGTGAGGTGAAAGCGGCAGGTGACTACAGAGAGGACAATGCCCTTGGAGCACGCCTCAGCATCCATGTAACACTTGTTGTAGTAAGTCATGCCATCGGAGGCGCAGGTGAAGTGGGGCTCCCTCTCGCAGCGGTCCCGGCATTTACACACCGGCTGGCCGTCCCAGATGTCACACTCTGACCCCTGTTGGGTGCACATAAAACTAGCACAGGTGGCTTCTTTGGGCATTCCCACAGGGCCTTTCTTTCCATCCACATAGCGCGCTGCCACACAGCTCTGGGTACCACACACATTTTGGCAACACTTCTCAAAGGACTCACACTCCTGTAAGAGAGAAAAATTACTGATACGGGATGAGGCATTCAGGGCATTTTTATCAGCCGTCATAAAGTAAAACTCAACTGGAGCTTGAGATAAAAGGTTAAATAGAAAATATATTTTTTATACATTTATAATTTGAGATTTTAACACACATAAAGTGTATAATATAAACTGCATTTACTAACATGATAAGAGATGATTTACCTTAAGTCTAAACAGTGACATTACCTGATCAGATTCACATTCTCGCGTACAGGTGCTCATGGCGTCCACCCACAGGTTGGGGTTCATGTCATTAGGGCAGATGCCCGCGTGTGAGTAGGTGATATGGGGCAGAGCGCCGACCTGGAGCTTCATCCACATTGACGCACACGCCAGGAACCAGATCCACCGTGGAAACAGCATCCACCACATCTCCAGGGCGGAACACAGCTCAGCGAGTGGAGGAGATAAAAAATAAAACAGATTTCTGCTCTGTGATACGGCAGGAAACGAACGCCACGTCTTTCAAGTTAAAAGTAAATGAACGAAGAAACTCATCAATCTCGCATCACACGTGTGTCAGTCCGCAGGGCGGTGTGTGTTAGCTGATAAATCCAGTTTATTATCCCACTCCTGCACCGACGATGCTCTATTTATACCACCCATCTGCAGCCATAGCCGTTAACATGACTCGTCAAGTTTACTCATGACAGATAGGAGTTCTTTTAAAAAGTCAGTGGTAAGCTTTGGGCTGGAACTGGCGGGGCACCTGCCTGTTAAAAGGATTGCCGGTAACCTCGTTTAACCCTTAAGGGGCTCCACCACCGCCAGGGCGCAATGTGCGTAAAGACGCACGGGGATACGCGAGTCAAAGGCAGTGAAGTTCTTTAAAACCAGAGGATGAAACGAATTAAAACCACAAGACGCACAAATTGAGCATATCCAAATCACTTATCGCTGCACTGTAAGTGTTTTATTTTATAGTCAAAATAATTAATTCATAACGGAAACATATTTTTTATTATTTTGATTTAAATTTAGTTTTACTATAAAAGTAAAGTTTTTTTATGGGATTAATTCTGACAATTCAAACAAAAACTCTGTTAAAACTGGAGTTGTTGGTTTCAAGTGACATAAGTGGAACAGCAAGAGGTACTACTACATTTAATAAACATTATTTTTGAATAAGGATGATTTTGCAACAAATTCCTAAATTTATTAAATTAGATTCAACTGATCATACTAGGTAAGTTCTTTAAAAATACACAAATACAGTATGTATAGAAGAATGCATTATGTATTTATATAACCATAATAAATTGTTTAGTCTTGATAAAATTAATATTAAAAAGGGTAATCTTTCACAGTACATCTCACAAATTGTTTAGGGGAAAAGTATTTTGAACTGTAACCAGCAAAAAGGTAAATGAATAAATGTAAATTAATTTCATATTTTTAGGTTGGACTTGGTAATATAGTATAGACTTGTGTACTTCACTGTACACTGGTTCTACATTCTGTCTTTGTATGGATTAATTATATTAATACAAGCACTTGAGTAAATTTATGGAAATGTACAGACTCATCACACACAAATTCCAGAAAAAACAACTCTCGCTATTAAAAATACAGACAGTAGGTACAATACATGGATAAGAAAACCTTAATAGCAACAAGTTATCGCTCTATACTCAAATTCTTCAGGAGTTTGACTTCATACCTCGGACTTAAAATAGCAAACACAACTCCAGCTCTGAATACACCCCTTTTCAAATCTGACTCGAAGGCCAGCAGAGGTGAAATGAGGACAATAATACTTTAAAAAAAAAACTTTGAAGATCAGGTGATGTGGTCCACAGTGTGTGTGTGTGTTGGCAGAGTATTTAATGAATGAAGGTGTTATTATAATTTGCACTGCTCATTCCATTCCTGAGTAAGCTACTTCAATTGGTTTCCTCCACAGTTCAGCTGAGGACAGGCGAGCAATTAGACTGCCTTCCAGCGCAATAACAGTGGACTCATGCTGTGTCTAAGTGTTTGTGCGGGAGATTGTTTGTTCTTGATGCAGACATGATGATTTTTGGCATGACATGGTTTATATGTGTATGCATGACAAGCAAATAAATAAACCCTGTTTATTTCGTGCATGCTGAGCTTCCAGAGCTGCAGGTCTAAAACCTGTGAGAAGGATTAGTGTATTTTCTCAATTCCACAGCCAATGACAAACAACTGCACATAGTCTGCATGTCCGATTAACATTATCAGCTTATTTGAACTGCTATTTGTTGTGTGACTGACTTTCCTGGTCAACATTGTTATAGGTCTTACATTAGGTCACTTTCGGTACAATCTACCTGCAGCAATCCTTGTTTTCATTAGATATAATGTTCTAGGAGCTCCTAGGGCTGAAGTAAGTGATACTGTGTCTGTTAGACAAAGTAAAATATCCTGTCATTTCCCCAGGACAGGAAGAAGTCAGCTCGCCACCCACAGCTCTCACACAGTCTGAACCTGTCATTTACAAATGAAACGTTTCATACTAAGGCAGAATTAATAAACTTCTGTCAAACCCTGTGAGAACGGATACATCTTGGGGCTACAAGTACAGAGGAAATGACAGGTTTATTCCATGGAATCAAATAACAGGAACCCTAAAAAGCAGAAAATAATCCAATGGCAGGCCCTCAGGCAAGAGGTTATTTGAGGTATTGAGCTTTAGTAAAATCTTACAGTTAGTTAACTTTTCTCAACTGGAAAATTACACCCAGTACTAATGTAAAAGAACACTGTAGGTACAAGTTTCTGCCAGGGCTGTAGTCAAGTCCACCTTGACTACAGACTAGCTGAGTCCAGGTCAAGTCCTAGTCAAAAAAAGGTCCAAGTCCAAGCAAAGCCCATTTCTTAATGAGATTGAGGCTAAAACACCAAGACAGAAAAATATTTTACTTCTTCGCTTACTTGTTGTGCAGAAGTAAAAACACCCAACAATGTCCACAGACAAGATAGCATCTAACCACCCCGTATTTATGATGATGATGAAGTGCAGCATAGCCACACTATAGGATCAGCTTATGTGATACTGTTACTTTAAACTCATATAAAACTGAAGAGCAACTTTACATTTCCATTATGTGAAAAATATACCTGGGCAGGGCAAACTAAAACATTCAGACAGAGGCAGGACAAAATCCCAGCAAAAGTAAAAGTTTATATCCTATGTGAGGAAAATATCACTTTAATAAAACAGCCTCTGAACAGATCACAATATAATTTATGAAAAGAGAAACACAAACATGGCTTTATGCCTTTATGTTTTATGAAGCAGATTAGGAATAGTTATATTTTTTTAAAAATAGCTAAAACAACAGTGTACAGATACGCTTGAGTGTGATATTGAACTTGTTGAACTCAGAAAGAAAAAATATAGAACATACTTCACTCAATGAGAAGACTGATACCCTAGAGACAGGTTATCTGAGCTTAGTGTAAAGAGTAAAATCAGGGAGAAAGCTAGCCATCGTGGAGCCAAACTAACAAACTGCACCTCTAAAACTCACTAATTAACAATTAATTAACTCATTAATTAACTGATTTTCTCAGCTTATATATAGTCATATCACATAACGGACACCTTTTATGTACTTATCAGAGATAAACTAAAAGTGGGCCAATTTAGTACTAAGAAGTATTAAAATAGTATACTAGCAAGTATACTAGAAGTACATAGAAGCATACTTACTACACTGGAAGTATACTTAAGTATACTTAATAAAATCAACTTTAAGTATACCACTTTTTTGTAAGGGATACCTAGATCAAATACTGACATCAGCCATGCCTGTGTGCCAACTATAATGTGCAGTCAGTAATTGTAGCATCTTTTTTGCCATGTGTAGCTGAAAGAGTGGAAGCAAGAGCAGACAGGTAAGATGGTTGTGTCCAAAGGCTAAATGTAAAATATGAATCAGTTACCACTGCAGGTGCTGGTAAGCTAAGCTATGTGGCTGCTGATTGTAACAGGAGTGTAATAATGACCTTCTTATTGAACTCTAAAAAGAAAGGTAATAGTTGCTTTCTTTACTTTAAGTATAAGGTATTTTATTAAAAATGTTTTGACAACTGTGGGTGGCCCAAAAACAGCAAAAGAACACCCAGAGGACTTATCAGGTTCATATCCACAGACATAACATTGAGCAACTATAAAATTCTTCCAGCCTTGTCACCATTTTGCTGAAGGTTTCAGTCTTCCTCTCCTGGTTTCCTGAGTCTGCAGCACAAAGTGATGGGGCAAATGAGTAGCTGGCAAGAGCCACTTCATGCCGCTTCGCCCATAGGCATGGACAACAAACTGGCAGACAAGCACTCATTCAACCCAGGACATCAGCATCTGTCAGCTTTGGCATGTCAGAGACAATGTGTGTACAGCATCAGTAATTAAAGGAAATGGTAACTACAGCTTCTCTCTGAAACATCAGACCACAGTGTGTATCGGGGCAGGAGTTATTTTGCTGTGAGGGATTTGAGGTGAACTCATCTCCACAATCCTGCCATGGTACGGCACTGTGTGTTTCCATAGGGTCATATTACATTTTCTAAATTCTCAAATAGAGAAAGAGCAACACCCAACTGAAATGAAATGAAACACATCCTCTGTAAAACATCCATGGAATGAAAAGTATTAAAATGTAAATCAACAATCAAATCTAGGAACCAGTACTGTGAGTACCACACAGTGAACATGTAGGTGTACTTTATGTGTGTGGTAACTTGCACAATAGCCACCACTGACACTGCAGTAATATTTAATATTTAATATTCAGTGTGTCCTCAATATTTATTATTATAGTACACAGGTTTATAATCTTAGTTTAGGTTAAAATGGCAATCATCAGTTGAAAAGACTGTAGACAGCAGCAAATTACACCATTTCATTTAATATGTAGTGGATCCCTGATTGACTGTGAGTGCACTCTAGTGGATGACTGGAATAACTGCATTTTCACACTATGATTTCTGAATTCTGTGGGGTCAGTGGATATTTGAGCAGTTTACTTAATAAACATAGGCAGATCAGACAGAGAATTGACTAAATTAAACCAAGAGGGGCTGAGATACCCTGACTTCAGCTGTATCCCACAATGCAACTTGCTATCAACCCCCGTCCAAAATTGTTATTTTCCTCCAAAACCACGGAAAACAATCTAGAAGTGTTTTCCTATGACTGACTGACAATGTGTAATTGTGGAATGAACCTTTAATGAACATATCTATTACTACTTGCAAGGTATCATCACACAAACAGTGTTCTTCAGTTTTTTTAATAAAGGCATTACCATACTTCATATTTTGGTGGTATACAATTCAAGTTTTTATAGATTTGGTTCACAAAAGAATCACATTTAACTGAGTAAACTTCCCTAGATGCGACAAATGTTTTAAAAAGTAGCATAAATAATGGTAGAGTACAAAAATAAGTGGGTTGTATCACAAAAGTGTATTTTGACTTAAGAGGAAAGTACAGTGGCACAAGATTAGTCTTTGTAAAAAAAAATTCTTAAGTTCCTCCTTTTCTTCTTCTTCTTCTTTTTTTTTTTGCTATTTCTTACAGGACAGTACAGTCAGTGCCTGAAACTTAAGACGATCACAAAGAGTGTGTACATGTCCTATATGTCCAACACTACAACTGCTTTGAATTGGTAACTGATCCAAGTCTGCAGTGGAGTTCAGGCTTAATTTAAAAAAAAAAAAAACAGCAGCAAGTGCCCTTAAAAACTACCAAGTGCACATTAACGGTACTCTTCAGTTCCACTGCCAGGTGTCTAACTCACACTGAAGTGAACTGAGCTGATCTTCAACCCAGGTGTGTAACAGTGGGGGAAAGAGGACGTTCTACTGTGCCAGTCCAGCATCTTTAGCCATGCCGTAGAAGATTCCTCTCTTTGCTATGAGGTTTGTAGGAGTGTCAAACTCTGCGATCTGTCCCTTGTCCAACACCAGCACTCTGTAAGAGAAGAGGAGACAAAGATTCAAAGTCTGCAAACTTTGCAAAAGAACAATTCCAAAATGCCTTTTATACTGAACCCTCTCAGTAAACAAGACTTTTGGTTTGTTTACAAGAAACCTTACTCAAGTGATATACAGTGATATCGGAAATCCATACACATCTACACAAATCTAACCTTGTGTAATCCATGATTGTGTTGAGCCTGTGTGCGATGGTAAAGACAGTGCAGTCTTCAAACTGAGTCCTTATGGTGGACTGGATGAGATCGTCCGTCTCCAGGTCGACAGCAGCTGTGGCTTCATCCAGGATGAGGATCCTGGTCTTCCTCAGGAGAGCTCGAGCCAAACACACCAGCTGCCTTTGGCCCACGCTGCACAATTACAAGAACAAATTTTAACGAGAATATTATTGACCAGTCTAGTCAATCTATTCATTCAACTCTGGTTTCCATTTTCCTCTGCGATCATACCTGAGGTTCTCTCCTCCCTCTGAACACTCCAGCTCCAGTTTTGAAGAGTGGTTGCTGACAAACTTGTTGAGGTGAGAATGTTCCAGAGCTTTCCACACTTCTTCATCACTGTACTTCTCAAAAGGGTCGAGGTTCATCCTGAGTGTCCCAGAGAACAGAACAGGCTCCTGTGGCAGAGAAAAGGATGCGTGAATAAAAAGCATTACTACGCTCCCATATGTACCAGGCTAGCTGTAGTAAGTCAGTGACTAGCTTAGTGTAAATATATGTGTAAAAACAGGTGAATCAGCTAACCTGGCTCTGACTGAAGGAAACATTCACCTACAAACACATCTAAAGCTAGTTAGCTAGGGCTATTTGTGGTTTTATGGAAGTAATATGCTGGAGTTGTTTCGTGGCTGAGCTAAGGACCTCCTGGAGTCTCCACTGTTTGCCAAGACCCCATGAAATCACAGTTTTAGCACCTAACGCTACATAAAGCACACATGCTGTTTTCTACATTTTGGTCTTAATATAGTTTAGACAAACAAAAATACTGCGTAATATATTTATTAGTGTGTTTCAGAGGTGCTGGTAGATGTTTTATGTTTTCCAGACAGAGCCAGGTTTGCGTTTTCCAGTCTAAAGTAAGCAACATCTGTTGACTGTAGCTCTGTATTTAGTGTACTGACATCAAAGTGGTATCAATAATTTTCTTTATAAACAAACAATACAGTTTTTGCAAACCAAAAAGTCTAAGAAATTAGAAAAACTGCCAAGAATAATATTATTGGAGAAACTGGGATGAATATTATTGGGAGAAATATTGTGAATATTGTGTTTTATGAGGAGTGTGTGTTGTGTACCTGTGGAATGATGGTGAGTTTGGACCTCAGGTCATGCAGGCCTATCTCAGCTATCTTCACATTGTCAATGGTGATCTCTCCTGCTGCAGCTTCCAGCAATCGAAATAGGCAGAGAGTCATGGAGGATTTACCGGCCCCTGTGCGGCCCACGATACCAATCTGCATAGAAACACACGCAGAGTTATGATTAGTGAAACCATTTGGTGGATCTATCATCATTTAGTGATTGCATCACCACAGGCTCCCACCTTCTCTCCTCCTTTGACGTTCAGCGTCAGGCTCCTCAGGACGAGGTCCAGTCCCTCGCGGTACCGAACACTGTAGTCGTGGAAGTCCACCTTCCCCTCCATGGGCCATTCAGGAGGGGGCTTCTTGTCCTCAACCTCCCAGGCGGCCTGTTAACGCAAACAAAGAATTTCAGACAAGGAAAACATTCTCAACAGCTCATTAGCCTGATTTGTTTATTACTCTAAAAAACTCAGGCCTCCGTGTGTGATCAGTCAGTCTGAGCTGCAAAACATTTACTTCACTTCTGGGACGCACTGGCTGCTCCAAACTAAACCTTTCACTAACAAATACACCAGCTATGGCAGGGGCACTCCCTGTGAGGGTTATTGAGAAAGAACATTACAGAATGGCATGTTTGTGTTATGTAACAGAGGAGCCATGGCTGGCACCAGGTAATCTAACATTTCTCAACCTAGTTATAGTTTATAGGTCTTGTGTTGTTTGAGAAGACTGGAATGTGGGTAAATACTTTTTAAAGGCAACGCAAAACCAACTCTGATTTACTTCTGAAGATAAACACATGCACAGTCTATCACACTCTATCTTGTGTAAAACTACAACGTGACAGAACTGGACACATCCTTTATGTACACACTCAACATACTGCATACAATGACACACCTCTGTCTTGGTCTCAGAGTACTCCTTCACTCGCTCCACTGCTACTATGTTATTCTCCAGATCCGAAGTCATTCGCACCATCCAGTTCAACGACATAGTCACCTATAAAAACAATACAGGCGTTAAAGTGTTGGTCCTGTTCTACGTCACAGCTCGTTGATGCAAAGAAAAGATTGTATTTTTGTTCCATAATTATAAAGATAACATGAAATGCAAACAGTGATAATAAAGAATGAATGAAAGTTCTGTCATATATGTTGGTAGTGGCTTCCTGTCTAATTTATTTGGTCTTGAATTGCCACTATGTACAGAAAGCGCTATGAAACTAAAACTTCACTACAAATCACTTAGTGACAAAAATGTCCTCCATATTTCCCAAAGAATTTTTTGGTGTCTTCAAAGGTCTGAGCAACATTCAAAAATACACACAAACATAAAAATCATAGCGACCTTACTGCTTAAAACATGGATTTTTCAAAAAGTAGATATAATCTCAGGTAAGTCCTGCATAACACTAAGACCTGCTGGGGCCGGATGTTTTTTTTTAGTTTTTATATACAAAAAAAAAGGACTAATAAATAATAAATACAACTAATAAAAGTACTAACTGTCGCACCTAACTGTAAGCCCTAAAACTATGTAAGAGGAACCCAATTAACAAATCAGACAGCAATAATTATTCCTCCTTGCACACAGCTACAAAGCTAAATTAAGATGTTGATTGGCTTGGAAGCCAACCAAAGTGTATAAAGATTGTGAACTGCTTGCTTCACATCCAAAGCTGGCCCTAATCACGATACTGCCACCACCATATTTCACAGATGGAATAAGGTTTTTTATGCCTTAATGCAGTGTTTGGTCATCACCAAACACAGTGCTTCTTATTCATGAGGTTGTACTTTGGTCTCTTCCGTCCACAGATAATTCTCCCTGTCTACTGTTTGAACCATGACACTCTTTTACAAATCTGACTTTGATAGTGAAAACCTAGATTTCTCTTCTCAGTAAGAGGCAGGATGTCCAAGACTGAAGTAAATTGATGATATGAGGATCACATAGTTCTGCCACACAAACATGCAAGATTGGAATTGTTTTCCATAAAAGCAAATAAATGAGCGCAAGTTTGTGTTTCATTTGTTTAGCTGGGTTCATTTTATCTAGTTTTAGGACTTGTCTGAAAATCTGATCAAGTTTTAGTTTATGTTTATGCAGAAACAGAGACACTTTCACAAACTTTCAAGAACCACTGAATAGTTTAACATATTGCCCTTTATGTCAGAAATAAATTAATCTAATATCAGCTGCTGAATCAAGTATTTGCTAGAAGAGTTCATCGCTACATGCAGATCAGATAATATTACAGTAGTTAGTAGTGTACCTGTAGAGCATAGGACACTGACAGACCGACAAGGCCAGGGTTCAGGTTTTCCTTCCCAGTCACAGCAAACAGAGCACCAAACAACACAATGCAATTCCCAATGAACTCGATACGTACTCCGAGCCACCTGTATGATAGTGTGTTACAGCAGAATTACAGTTAATGAGGAGGCTGGCCTACAGGTTAGCATATAGGTTCTGGTATAAATATGTAAATGACCTAAAAATAATGAACTACAGAATAAATTAGCACATTTTCAGTAAATCAGTAAATCCTAATTCGGTACATCACTGGTAGTGCTGTGGTCATTATACATGATTAGTCATTAGTCATATATCCCAAGATGTGTTGATTTATCCTTCAAGTGAATAACTCATACAGTAGGTGTGTCAATATGTCATGCATAAAAGAATATGTTTGTTATGTTGATAATATTGGCTGCGTGGCTCAATATTGTGCTTGTTTGCTCTGGTGTGGCTTACTGGGACAAATGGAGTTCATCCATGAAGTGTGCTGTATACTAGTTAGTAAGCAGGAAGTGAAGTCTATAGTGCTATATGATTTTATGCTCTTGGTTGTATAGTTAGGTGAACTTCTGCCTCTGCAGCATGTCTTTGTATGTTTATGGTATATGTTTATGTACTGAAAAGTGTCAGCTGCTGTGTTCCAATGTTGAAATGGTTTCATCCTTCTTTGCATCTTTCACCTTCTGTACTAGCTTCTTACGTACTACACTGCCAGGGACTGGCAGACAGCTTCACATTAAGTTACACCTACACTATGTATTTTATGAGTCTACTGACTCTTTCATATAGCAACATGTACAATTAGACTGATCATATATTGATTAAATTTTAAAGCAATTACATTCACAACTAGAATTTAGTCCAAATGCAAACGGGAAATCCTAAATACTAATGTTGCTAGTGCCACTTAATTCATTCTGATGTTTAACATTTTGTATAATACAATAACAATAAATTAGAAATTAAATTACACTACACTTTTTTTTTATTAACATGACAACAGGCCTTTGTCTTACAGAATAACAGAAATCTGCTTTAATGTTATTAATAAGTAAGTTTCATTATGTTGCATTAAGACAAGATTAAAATTAAATGTGTCTACAGAATGCTTTGATAAAAGTTATGTGCAGTCAATTTGTTGTTAAATACACTGTAAATCTGAATGAATCTTAATCTTCTTAATTTTCTTATTTTTGACCAAATTCTTAGAAGGAGGGATTAGTTTCAATCCAGTTTAAGAGGTTTTTACATTTGGTAACAAAACTTCTTTACAATTTAGTGAGTAAATATTAGCACAAACAAACAATATCCGTGCGTTACGAACACAATGTATCATCTTGTCTCTGGTGTGAAGATATTACCCGTCACACCAGCGGCTGTGCTCAAAAGGATGAAAGAAAGAAAGTCTTTTCAACAACACTGGGACACAGCAGCTGTCTCGCTGAACTGAAACAGGAGACTTACCTGTTGGACACTATACCAGGGTAGTAACTCTTTTGGTTCTCATCCACTTTCATATCACTCATCAGAACAAAGGCAGAGTGTCTGCCATAGGCTCGGATTACACTAGAGCCAGTGACGGTCTCAGAGAAATGGGAGTATATGGGAGAGCGGCTGACTGACTCCAGACGCTTTAGCTGCCGAGACGTGGCAACATAAAATCTCTACAGGTGTTGAGAGAAACAAACAACATTATAACTGAACAACAAGGTACATAAGTTCAGATATTAAATGAAAACATTATGATGCACACGCACACACACTCCCACAATCATTCACACACACACACACACACACACACACACACAGAATAATAGAGAAATGCTGTATAAACAAAACACCTGCAGTGCTTTGATATTCCAATTTGCAGATTGTTGCTTTCTAATTTCACACCAGCTCCCCAGAGGTGGTGACTTCTAAGACATGCAAATCAAGCTACCAAAATAATTATAACTGCATAATAACTTCATCCATATCATTAACAACACCTACTGTGAAGCACTGGTGATATTTAGCTGCAGATGTTTTGTTTTTATAACATATTTTTTTGCAACAAAATCACAAAGTCTAATAATGCGATTAATTTCAGATGATAAAAGCTTGATGTAACACTTCTGTTTCCCTTAGTACCCACGTGCAATAATTATCAGGTATCATGTATTTTCACCAAGCAGAAGATCGTTCAGTCAGATTATAGTCAAATGATGCAGAAGATAAAGCTCATGCAGGATGGATGCCATGATAAAGCCAAAGGGATAATGAGGTTGTTGTTAGACTAGCTGATTTTAGTCATTTTGGCTAGTACAAACAAAGTAAGTGCACAGACCCTAAACGCCCCATGAATGACTGCTCTAAAATGGCTTTACTGGCTACCTGATTATACTTATTTTTCACCTTATTGATACAGTTGACAGGGACATTTTGCAATTGAAAGTTAACCTGGTTTAGCACATGGCCGTCACTGCGTGATATCAGAGGTTGTTGTCACAAGATTAAAACATGGTTAAAACCAAAGCAACAGAAATTAGGCTGACTGACGGATGATGTTGGTGACTCTCTCCACACAAAGAGGAACCATGGCCTATTTCTCTTTAAGTGGATCTAGTAGTCAACCCATCTCTGACACCATGTTCCTGACATGTCTGACTCCTAATTTAAGCCACTGGCAGAAATAACCTTAATAAAACGTACTGATAAAAGTGTTATTATGAGACTGAAGAACATTAAAACCAGCAAAGTTATGAGAGATTAAATATGAACCTCCTGTTAATTAATTCACAAACTTATTAGTCTATAGGCAGACATTTTTAGTTAGTAGCACGAACATTTCAATATCAATGAAAACTGTTATATCTTCATTTCTGAAACAATCGTGGTTATTGACTTGCATGAAGAGTTTTGTGTCTACTAAATCCTTTAAAAGTTATAACGACATGAACTTAGAGGTGGTGCTGACTGGACTATAACTACTGCACAAGAAGAGGACAAACCACACTGCAACTACAAAACAGCAATAATTTACTTAGCTATCGATTCGACCACATGCAACAGCCTACACACACTCACTCATCAACACTCTCAGACATGCATGCTGTATTAATGAGTTAGCAGACTTTTTTCCTATTTACCTGAACCCACCAATAGAACACCATTAACGGGGCTATGACTATGAGGAACATTGGGGTGAGGGCAGAGCATATGAGCAGCACATTCAGTGTGTACCAGAAAGTGCGCATCCATATGTCAATATTGTCTGGGATGTGGGAGTCTATAGCATCCACGTCTTTGCTGAAGCGGTTTAGTAACCGCCCAGTGGGGGTGCTCTCGAAGAAAGCCTGCGGAGCCCGCAGGACCCCCTGGAGCAAGTTGCGGTGTGTGAGCTTGGCTGCCCGCAGCATGCTGTAGCCCCGGCACAACAGGCAGTTAACCAATATCAGCACACCTGTGAGAAAGGGGGAGGGAGGGGGAGGAGGTCAAGTGTGACAACACAACAACACCTACGTTAAATGGATAAGGACCCGTTCTTGATGTCTAATGACAAAACAACTTCCACTGCAAGATTCACTGAGTCACATTTAGCACTTCATCACTGTATGTTTTTAAAATCACCCCTTGGGACTGAAAACGAGATGTGTTCATGATGTTCTCGGTGTATTCTGCCATGGCAGCTACTGCAACTCAACTAACAGGTCTAACATTAACGTACGTACCAGTGTTGACTGGGAGTAATAATGCTTCTCCTCTGCCAGCGTAATATGTATCTGTCCTTACAATAATACAGCATTTTCTCTTGATACTGATTCTAATACCTCAGCTCGGCTCACATAACCTAATACTATTCCTGTACCTGTAGATATTCTAATCCAGCCTCTTACACAGTAGAACCCAAGGTATATGTGTCTGTCAGTGTAGTAATGTAATGTAATATCCAGACATTTATAAACATAACAAGTCACTGGCATCTTTCCCTGCTTCAACGAAGCATCTTCTTTCACAGTCAGGATTAAATCAAACCCTAAACTTTGACCAAAGATAAAAGGAAAAACTCTGGCAGCATAACCAACAAAACCACAGACATCACTGGCAAACAAAACAAATTCAGACACCCTGAATGGTCACACTGTACTGCAATGAAGCCCCAGTAAACAAGAAGTATAACTGCATTAACACTGGTCAACCACTAGAGGGAGATTCCATATCACTCAATAACATTACTTTAGTGTCTAAGACAAATACTCTCACTGAAGTTAGTTTAACATATTGTGTATATTGGGACCATTGGTGGCATTGATCAGCATGGTAGTGTGCATGTCTGTGTGTGTGTGGAAGGGTGTGGAAGCAGGCTGTGGGCAGGACAGGAAGCATTTCAGCTGCGGAGAGAGAGATGTGAATATATGTTTGAAAATACTGATAATTAGATGCTCATCACTGACAACACCACAGGCTGCAGGGAAATAAAGGCAAAACTTAAAGTTTTGAAAAGCTGCTGAGCCATGGTGCATGCTGTATGCCATTCCAGGAAAAGGAAGAGGAAGAGCCACAAATTTGCAAAGGAAAAAAAGGAACAAGGAGGATTATATGGCACATGAGCAACATTTTTCCTGAGTACCTGGACAAAGAAGTAAATGATAGAGAGAGGTGCTATCACAACGGCAAAGATGGGTGTGCTGGAAATAATGACTATCATGGTGGAGAGAGAAACGAAGAAGGTGCCCAGGAACATGAGCACAGTGGCTGGCAGAGCCTCATCTATCACATAGATGTCCTTGGAGAAGCGGTTGATGATGCGTCCTATAGGGGTGGTATCAAAGAAAGACTGGGGCGTGTGAAGTTTGTTGGTGAGCAGGTTATGGTGCAGCTTCCTGGCTGCGCCGATGTTCCCCATTGCTAGTGTGAAGGAAGAGATCATGACCAGAATACCTGGGAAGGAGTTGAACAAGAGGAGCAAAAGTAGAAGAAAATCAGAGTAGAAAACGGCAGGGTCTGTCCTGAGGGTGAGTCAAGGTTCGCTGAAAATGGAACACCATTAAAACATTATACTGCACAACCAAGCACCCAACATTAACACTGCATGCTAATTATTAGATGTGTACTACTGATCCTTTAGGTCTCACTGCATTAGAGCTATGTTTAGTCAGAGTCTGTGGCCCACAGCCAGTTTTTAAATACTGTATAAAAAACAAGCCCTGCAAAGAAAAAAGTTTATTTCAATGAACTGTGGAGCAACAAGAGTTGAAGTAAGTGTCTTGGTTCAAAAAGAATGTCAGCACCATGTTGTGACAACACATTAGGCCTGTAAATACAGTACTGTTTGTACCTTGTGCAGTTTCAACAACATTGTTTACACACAACAATAAATGAGTGAATTGAAAGATGTTTAAATGATTTATTCTTCGGATGTGTTTATAGCTAAACTACTGTGTCCATGTTTTTCATAATAAAGAAATGTGTCACCTAGTGTAGCAGTATATCTGTGTTGTGTGAGACAACACTGGAGCTCTACGGCACAGACAAGCTAAATCAGGTCCTGTACTCATAGACCTTACAGACACAATCCATTGTTAGTTTTAGTCACTTTAGGAAATATGAGAAAAACATCAAAAACAGGATATCACTGACTTTATCCTTTAACCTGAGACGCTTACCTTGTGCAATGCCCAGCGCTGCGTACACCCCAACCCTCATGTGAACATTCTCCTTAGTTTGGTTTCTTGAGGCATCATTGGTCCACTCGCTGAGCCAGATGTTTGCGCCAATAGCTGCAGCACTCTGGCAGCCGTACAGCAAACAGATGATCACTGAAAGCAGTGGTCCAACTGCCTTTGCATACTCCAGGTAAACTTTAGTTTTCACCTGATGGGGATAACAAAGACATACTGAGTTCAGTAAAAAACAGCATAACTTACATATTTAAAAATGACAGTGATATAGGAAAGAGTGTGTATTGATAGAGCTGGTTGCACGATAGTGTGTGGAAAAAAGTACACACTTTGTAAAGCCCAGGTTTTACTGTATTTGTATTATGTGTTATACCTGCTGAAATGAATAAATAAAGGTAAATATTTTATGTTTTCTGTTATTATAATGAGAATAGCATCTCATCATATATGTACCACTGTAAAACATGATGGTTTTGAATGTCTTTGTAACCAGTGAATGAACCCTGGAGGTAAAACATTTAAAAAATGAAAATAGACATGGACAATTAAGCCATATGCAGAAAACAGAGATCTGATAGACTGACCCTGCCAGTTTCTGCAGTCTCTGCCTGAATGAGTTTCTCCATCTCTTGTGGTTTCTTCTTCTCTTGTGGCTCGACGTGCTTCCTCTGGCTGCAGCCATGTCTCCTCACTGAGCGAGACCTTGGGGCCTCTCCATCTGATGAAATGATGCTGATCTGTCTGTAAAAAGGAGAGGACAATAAACTCATGTCAAAATACCATTTGGTACCATGAACAAATTTAATATAAATAGGTTTTGTCATGTTGTACTCTCGAAAATACCTACTAAGGAAATGGCAAGAAAGTACTAAATCTTTCCTGTAATATACAGGAAACTAATGACATACTGTAGGTTTTTACTGCTACTTGTTTAGAGAGTCTTATTACAACGTAACAGCCTAAAAGACTAGTTACACTATACACAATATGTTGAAATATTTCCAGTACCTTATAAAATTTCTCTTAGCTTCATTGATCACTGGTTCACTGTCAACCATGTCCGTGTGGTTACTCAGGGCATCATCGGGAAACATTTGCTCATCTTCAATTAAATCCTCTGCAAAAGCATTTAGAAACACAATGAAACGCTGCCGACAAACAAGCTCAGCCGTCTTTATGCTTATATGAATTCATATAAGCGGATATAAAAACGAAGGCAGTCTACCAGTGGCCTCATCCTCCTCTATTATGTCCTCCAGAGAGTAGTTCCTGAGAAACTCTGCGAAGGCCCCGTTCTGTTTGAGCAGATCCTGATAAGAGCCCATCTCTGACACGCAGCCGTCCACCATCACCATTATGTTATCAACCTGAGGCAGGAAGCTGATGCCATGTGTCACCAGAATACGTGTCTGGAGTCAAACAACAGAAGACACCTGTATTGTTACCTACACTACACTACACTATACAATGACAATATTCCATATGCAAACAGACACACCTTTTATTACAAGCTCAGTGATGTCGTCAGTGGTATAATGTGTTAAATATGTGCTATTTCTAAGCAGAATGCCGTGACACAGGAACTCCATTACTGTAGTTCTTATCAGCAATTGATGCATTATAAAAAACTAACAAGTAATAAACTGATGAAATAAAAAACCTTCTCTCCAGTAAAAAGATAAAACTTCCTGTAGCTTTGTGAGGCTTTATCAGTGCATGCTGTTACCTAAATGCTAATGCTAACATGCTTATATTTAGCAGGTAATCACGCAGCAGTTCATTTACCTGTACAGTCACAACTTGACTTGTGAACCTATCATTATGTTGTGTTTAGACTCTTCTCACCTTGCCTTTCAGCCTTCCCTCTGGACCGATGAGGTTGTCAAAGATGTGTTTGGCCACATGGGCATCCACAGCAGACAGTGGGTCATCCAGGAGGTAAACATCAGCGTCGCTGTACAGCGCTCGAGCCAGACTCACCCTCTGTCTCTGTCCACCAGAGAGGTTGATGCCCTGGAGGATTGAGACAGAACTGCTTTAATCACCAAAATGCATCTTTTTGATTCTGAAGTGGTTCAGAATCCGTGCATTCATAGTTACACAGTGCAAGTGGTTCTGAAAACAAAATACATTTCTACTGAAGATGTCATAAAATGTCTAAAATCTGAATTAAAGAATTACTGAAAAGATGGCAGAACCAAGGCCAATCCCTGAAAGTGGTCATTCAGTAAAAGAAAGAAAAATAAAAGAGCTTTTTTGCACCTTCTCTCCTATTTCAGTCATGTCTCCTCCAGGCAGCACCTCCAGGTCAGGGGTTAAGGCACAGGCTTCCAGAACACAGCGGTACTTCTGCTCATTGTAGGGTTTCCCAAACAGGATGTTGTCCCGCAGCGTGGCATTCTGTATCCAGGCCTGCTGAGGTACATATGCCACTGATCCCTGAGGAGAGAAGCCGACAAATTTTTCTTTATACCATGAAAGTTCTTATTGTTGTCAGGTCATTGAGGGCATTTACTATCTACTTTCACATACAGTACAATCTAATATAGAAACATTTTATATAAACCAGTTAATTTTATTGTCTGATAATCCCATCTGGTTCGGTGACATATCATTGATATTGTTAAAGCTGATGTTTCTTATTTTCCTAAACTGATTCCTGCTGCCCTGGAAGGACAGGGACAGCCTGTTTTGTATGAGAAATATATCTGTGACCACATTTCCAGGTTAATTTATCATTGGATTTTCTGTGCTCTTCATCTGTCTTCTTCTAACCAGCAGATTCTGTGTATTAATAATCACAACCAGACATTCTGAGGTTTGTCAGTGCAGGCTAATAGAAATATTAAAGCTGCATGAACTGTTTCACCGTTGTTCCCCTTGAGGGAAATGTTTGTGGTCTTACATGCTAGCTTAGCTGCTAAATGATGTTCATGTTCGTCAGCGTACAGTGTAGTGGATTTCTTTAGGGCAATGACAAAGGTGACACAGAACCAAAACAAAGCTACAGGCCGGATAACAAAAACTGAGTGCTGGAAGATGGCAACGCACAGAGCTGATTGTTAAGATTACTTATTTTGGCATTTTATACTTTGATTATTTCATAGTGAAGAGGGAGGCAGACAGGAAACATGGGAAGGGGGAGAGGGTGTGACTTGGAACAAAGTTCCGCAGCCAGACTCAAACAGGGGATGTTAGCGTTATGTGGCATGCACAATAACCATTTGGCTACAAGTGCACTCCAAACTACAGATTTTGGTGATAATGATGTGTGCGTTGATGTGCAATAAAAACCTCTTACACAGTACAAGCTGTCATCTGATCTGTTGTTAACATTTAAATATTGATTGTCACTATTTTAAAGAGAGAAAGAACTAAATAAAGAAGAATCAAGTAACTTTTTATTCATTTTTTATGTTATACCGAACATGACATAAGGTCCTACCCGAATTGAAACCTCTCCCTCCAGTTTCTCCATTTCACCCAGCAGCGCAGAGATCAGGGAGGATTTTCCAGAGCCAACATGCCCCACCACGGCCAGCAGGGAGCCCTGGGGCACCATGACGTTGATACTACAATACACACAGTCAGCATTCACACACTTTAAATCAGCCTTCAATATGACAACGCAAACAAATTAGAAATGCACATGTACAGTATGAGACTCTCAATAACATACTTGTGCAGAACAGGAGGGTCCTCGTTAGTCCAGGTGAACTTGCCATTGACAACAGTTACTGAACACTCTGTTGATCAATAAATCGTCATGTCAATGTATTTTTTATTGAACTGGTGGATGCAAACTGATGAGACAAAGGACTGACAGCAATTTCCCAACTATGGTATTAGTCATACAAACCTGTTCAGGCCGTGAGTCACTGGGTAAAAGGTACAAGAAGGAAGCAGTGACTTAGCACTTAAGCTTTGTGTTTTAAGAGCCTATAAAGTTTACAAAAGAAAGCTGACATAGAGTGACAACGCTAAACTTCTCCTAAATGCACGTGAAAAGCAAGTACACCGAGATGAGAAATGTAAAAAACAAACAGAAGGTGTGTGGGGTGGAAAAAGCCTTACTTCAAACTTAATCACAGGAGAAGCAGTGTTTCATTTTACCTGTGGCTGTGTTCTTCCTGTCTACTGAATCTGGATCTAGCTCATCGTGACTCAGGAAACCTTGGATTCGATTCAGTGAGACACTGGCCTGAGACACAGAATTAACACACTCAGTAAAAACCTCTTTAAAAACAAAAAAAGGTGAAGAAAAAAACTAAACACACCTGTACAATGCTGCTGATGACTTGGGGAAGCATGTTGAGAGGAAACCTGAGTATGTTAAAGAGTGAGAGCGATACAAAGGCTTTCTCTGCATCCAGGACGTTGTTCTCATCCACAGTCACATACACGGCAAATGTTGTCAGGGCAACCTGGAAACACAGCGACAAACAGGCCGCTCAGACATCACGATCCATCAGTTTAGGATAGAGATGTGCAACAGATAGTGCTGTAATCTGAGCCAACCAGTGACTCAGCAATGACCCCATTAGCAACAGCTGCTGGTATTCACCACATTACAGAGTTTATAATGACTGATACACTGGCTGTTGGCTGCCAAAGTGTGCAAATGAAACAGCCTAATTAAATGCTGTCCTGTGACCTATAAAAATTCACAAGTTTAAATAAAAAGGGAGCACTGCTCTCCTTGGATGTCACGTCACGGCATATCCTTATATATATATCCTTATCATTTATCTGCTTTCCTTTACACACAACTAACAGACTTCCAGCTATAAAGTGGAAAGTAACTATGGCATTTGCAGCTTTATAGGAAATGATTCCCAAGTCCACTCCAGTTGTTGCCAGTAAGTCAATAGAGAGGCTTGGTGTGAGAATACCTATCTGTTCTGATATCTGTTCTGATCTGTTATCTTGTGTGAAGTTGAATGAAGTTTTAGAAAAAAATAATAATCATACTAATAATTATTATTATTAATTATTATTAATAAGAATCCATCAAAAGACGTGAAAGGGGGACAGTGTCAGAGATGACAATTAGTACTTTTGAAATTCCCCTCAGTTTTATGGAGCTTTAGTATCTGTCAGTACCTGCTCTAAAGAAATGACAGACGTGATTAGCCACTAGCTAGTGAGGGAGTAGCTACAGGGTCAGATGTTTACCTCAGGAGCTGGTAGAGACCAGCAGAGCTAATAATTCAGAAGCATAAACATAAACAGCATAAACAGCAATATTGCCAGCTTGGTAAATAAAATAGGGATTTACCAAACTGATGTAAGAACATCAGTGGAACATGCTAAAACAGTGTTGTACCACTAAACACTGCCATGTGAGTATAATACAGCTGTTTGGAATGACAACATAAATCAATCTGATAAGTTTTACCTGTGAAATTCCTAATGTCTATTTATACAAAATCAACTCAAATATTCTCTTCCTCCAACTAGTTCTAGGAAACTCTTTATTATCAAGTTTGGTTTCAACTAAAGCGTCTTTGCCATTTCTGTCCACAAACTAAGCTGTCACTAGCTTGCCAACACTTGCCAAATTGCATTTACAGCTGCCAAAAAAATATTGTATCTAAACATCTTCTAACTAGTCCTTACTGGCAAACAACAGTGCAGATAGCCATGATGTCACTGCGTCTTGACAAAATATCAAATATAAAGACATTATTGTAGAAACTGCTAACAGCTCCTGACTAATCTGTTTCACACAAACAAGCCATCTTCCAGACACGTGGACTGAGCCTACCAGGAAAGGAGCACTGGTCCAGGCCATGGTGGACAAAGCTCCCAGGTAGGCCGTCTTGCGCAGCACGTTGAGCTCCTTCTGCCGAATGGCTAGAACCTTGTCTTTGAAAGAGTTCTCCCAGGCGTACAGCTTCAGGACTTTGATGCCGTTCAGGATCTCATTCATGAGCTTGATACGAGCGTCCTTGTGCTGCATTTGCTCCACCTGGCAAAGAGGAAGAGGAGGATGAAAAAGAGGACAGGAAGACAAAACTGTTCTTTAGCCACAAATTCACAGGTTTGAAAACCAAACATAAAAAAAGTGGACAAAGATCATTACTTTAAAGTGAAAAACCAATAAACAATATCAAGTGAAGTCATGTCTATATTACAGAAGGTTTGAAAAGGAATCCGTGCTTTCATAGTTACACAGTACCTGGTAGGCTCGCGTCTTCATGGCAATGACGGCATTAAAAGGGATCAGCATGATCATGACGGCCACCCCGGCCAGCACGGATGGGCCAAGATTCTGTAAAGTACAGCCAAGTCAGTTAATTACCGTGAATATACATTTCAACCCAAACTTATAAACCCCTTTTATGAAATCAAGGAAAACATTTCATTTTGTCTTTCGGAAGCAATTAAACCATAAATTATGGTTAAGGTCATTCCCATAAGGGGGCAAATAATTTAGTGTTTACCTGTAATTTTAAACACATGCAGCGATAAAGCTAATTCCTGACCTACAATTTATTCATAGCCAAGTAATCAATGTATAATTTGTGCACATACCTCCCAGAGGAAATATAGTGCTAGCATAATCTGAAGAGGAGCAGACCACAACATGTTGAGGAAGGTGGTGAGGTCCATAAACCTCTGTGCATCCACAGACATCAGGTTAACTATCTCTCCTACTGTAGACGAACGCTTGGCAGCGTTAGTTATTACAAGTGCCTGCAGAAAAATGAAAAATAACCTAATAACAGAACATGATAAAAACATATCAAATGTTTAAACCATTTAAGAAAAAAATAAGGTAATTTTGAAATTGATGGCAGTAGCACATCTCAAAAAAGTTGGGACAGGTTCATGTTTACACATCCCCTCTTATTTTAATAACAGTCTGTAAACTGGGGAGGAGACCAGTTTATGGAGTAAAGGGACAGAAATGTTGTCTCATATCGGATTCTAACTGCTCAGATTATAACAGTCCTGGGTGTTTTTTGTAGAATAAAATGTACTTTTTGAAATAAATTTTGTTTTCTTTAGTCTGTTTGTCAATGCGTATGTAAAACCACTGTCAAAAAAGCAAAAACAAGCAGCTCCTTGTACACTGTACCTTCCTGTAGATGGCTCCTATGACAGCTGTGCGTACATTCATGCCAGTGACAAAACAGTACTGAAAGTGATGGTGGAGGATGAGAGTCTGAAGGAAAGCTGTGAAGAACATGAGGAAGGCCAGCGTGTAACCCCACCAATCAGGAACACCCTTTTGTTTTGTGAAAGAGATCAGCATCCTAGAAAATTAACAAAAGGGAACATATAATTAATCTGTAGATAAACACACATTTATACACACCTAAAAGCAACAAGTCACCAAAACTTTGAAATGGATGAATTCTTCCATACTTTTTAATTAGGCCTCAACTTCTCACACCTTGCTCAGCTACCTAAGACAGTCTGCAAGAGTGGTAATAACCAGAAGAACACTGCAAAGGTTTTACACAAAAATAAGCCCAGGTGATATGTTTCATCCCCCATGGAGTCTCGCCTTCGATGTAAACCAAGCATTCACTAGACTGGATGAATAATTCAATTTCTCACGTTGGCAGAAACATTATTTTTACATGACTATTTAATTGACCACCCGAGAATAAATTCTCGTCTGTGACACGTATGAAACATGCTGGTTGTTATCATAATTAAATCTGTCTTACATATTCATCTGCACGCTTGCAGCAACATGTTACTAACACTATTATGACAACAGCAAAATTACTACAGATTTTTCTGATAAAATGTCATGTTTGCTACTCTGATTCCTCTGAGAATAAGGATCTTAACTTCGCGACAAATAAAAATGTATGTATTAAGGTTTGTGTGTCCATGTGTGTGTATTTTACTACATGTTCTCTTTACATTTTTAGACAAGAGGTTTGTGCTTTGCTGACTGCTAAGGTGAGATAACTGACTTGATTGTTTCAGTATTTGGTGGCTTTGGCTACATGCAGTATTACGTTAGCTAAGTAAAGGTAAGAAAGTTAACTTTGTACTGTCTATCTATTGCATCTTGTTTTGTTTAATGGCTCAGACAGCATTGTATCAGGCCTTGCATCCGGAATGCTGGATTCAGGCTAATGGCAAGAACAGGACAAGAATCCTTTAATCCTACTTGGGAGTGTTCACGCATTAGTCCGAGTTGGTTAGCCCCAGCCCTGTACACAGCTGTATATAGCTCCAGCTCACTTAGTGGTGCTTGTTGGTTAGTATGATCTTAGATGGTGATATGGATAACAGTGAATGTAACTTTCTATAAATTAGAAAGTGATTTTTTTGGTCAGATAGTGAAGGGATATACAGTAATTAGTAATTACTTGTGACTAAGTTAAGATACGTAGCTGATGAAGTTTGCCATTGTAAAGCTGTATATCACTGGCCGTGTTATAGTGGGAAGTTTCATGAATGTATATGGAGCATTTCAATAAGTGACATAACTGTTAATTTATGTACCGAACACAGACGGCAAAAACATGATTTACAGTCTCTGCAAATCTCCTGCATAGCATTCTCTAGTGATTAGTTGTTAGATGTCACTGCATATTAATAAGGAATTCAATGGTGTAAGACAATCTTAAAGCAGTGGTTTGATGTTTCAATGGAAATATCTGTTTTAAAAACTGACATCTTTTTGATGGTTGAATGAATCTCTTTCACTGCAAACAACCAGATGATTATATGTGTGTGTGGATATGTAAAATATATTTAAATCTATACAAACAAAGACTGATTTAAAAAGGAAGTAAACATTATCCAGTGTGTCAACATTTGGTTATTTCTTTAAATTCTTCACCACCAACTATTTGACTTTCGCTCCTCGCATGTGTATTGTGTCAAACTAGACCAAATTATGCTAAAGAAAACTGGTCAATTATTAACTAATAAATTAATTAATTGAATAGATAAAATAATGAATCACTTGTTTCATACAGAAGCTAGTATTAGTAGTATTTTCAATATATTTTAATAGCTTTTTCAATAGCTTTGCTACTGTACATTCATTATTTCAGAAAAAGGAGAAATGTTACGTTTTATAAATGTTAGAAGATGATGTGATGATGATGAAGTGATGTCACTTATATACTATACTATATACTTATATAAATATGAGGCTTTCCCAGAAGAGCTACTAACTAAATCTCCAGTCTGCATTGTAAGTAAAGACAGCTAACATACTTTGAATAAACAAACCAACATGTAAAAACATGAACACAAAATGCAAAAAGACAACCTAGAAATAGGCTTTAATATCACTTGAACAATGGCAAGTTTGTTGGTGTTGGTGTGTATATTGCAGCCAAGAAAGCACCTAGTTGTAACATGTGACCTTTCTTTGTACCTGAGTAGCTGAGGGTTGACAAAGGTGATGATATCCTGCAGGAGCTTGAAGCCAGAGCCAATCAGAAAGTAGGGGCCAAAGGCTTTGATAAGGGCACGTAGGAAAGACGGCTGACGGGAAGCAGATTTCTGACTAGACAGGAGCACCTCCACTTCCTCCGGGCTGCTTTCACCTCCACCCACTCCTTCTGTGATGTGATTGTTGGTTGAAGGCTGTGGCTTGGAGTACACGGCCTGACTGGACTGATTCGGTTCACTGTAGGTGGAGGATTTAGGAAGTAGTCCAGAGTAGGAAAGAGATAGACAGAGAACAGTTGCGTGAAAATTAGAAACTGACTGGGATAGTGTTACACATCAATAAAAACTGTTTATCTCATATTATGACAGCATAGCAATGGACAGCCTTATTATAAAATAACTGAAAACTATCCTGTATTTTAATGGCCAATGAATAAAGCCAGGTTTGAGTGTAGAGTTGCTCTTACTTCACTCACTTACATTCATTGGGTGGCCACAAATAGAAACTCAAATGAAATTTTTCTTTATGGTAAAACTGTTTGTTATCGTGTAAGCCATATGTTGTCTTACATGTTTCTGCTGCTATAAAATGCTTAAAAGCTTTTATAAGACAGGTTTAAATTATGAAAACATAAGATGTTTAACAGCACACGATATGATGCCCTGGAAACTGTTGATACGGTATGTCGAAACTAAGCTGTAATTAATTATACTAACTGGCTTAAGTTGTGAATTGCAGTAGGACTTTTTAGCTCTAAATTACACCACATAAAACAAATGCCATACTTGTACTTCATAAGTAATAATAAATCCCTTCAGCAAATGTGGACCAAGTAGTAAAAGAACCAAAAACACCTTGACAACATTATAACTGCAGTGTATTTCTCATTCTGCTAGCCTGTAGTGGCATTTGATTGATTTGACACATGTTAATTCTCAGTGCAGTGAGACCAACATGCATTCAAAATATATGTGCTTTATGGGAAAGGGTGTTATGGAAACTGTACAAAATGCTGGAGTCATATTCCAGCAGTGAACTAATTGGGGACTAAAGTTCAACATGACAGCTGTGATGGAATTCAGCTTCATGTCAAACAGGTTTCCAGGCCTCAATGAAAAGACCTAATCAGGCTTTACCATCTCATTTTACAAGTTGTTCTCAGTGAGTAAGCAAATAAGGCTGTGACAGGAAAACTGTGGCACAGAGAGAGGAAGCTGCCGGATGGAGGTCAGTTCAGCAAACTTGCTGAGTCTGACTGTACGACATTGCTATAGTAGTACAGAGTAGAAGTGCTGTTCTCAGTATCTATGTAACAAAACTAAAGCATTACAACTGTGGAATGCAATGTAATAGACCTGAAAAATATGCAGAGTAGTGGGAAACAAAGCGTGTATCATACATTCGTTCTGATGTCTAGATGAGATATTGTTTATACTGCAGCTGATGTGTTTAAATGTGTGTTTTGCTGACAGTTGTTTCGCCACAGTCCCTTAAAGTAAATACGCAGCAGTAATGGTAGTTCAGTTTATGGGAATAGAGCCGTCCTACTGCTAGGTTTAGAAAAGCGTGCATGGTTTCACTTGTGCAAAAATGGGTGATCGTAGGCCTGCAAGCTTGCACACACAAGAGCCCTGCCCTCTAAAACAACGTCTAATCTCTTCTCTGGGAAGCTGGCTGAAGCATGACATAAACCTGGATTCTTATTTCTTCTGATTCTTATTTGAAAGCAAAAAAGACTGCTACATATTTGAAAAAGCACTGCCCTTAACAGATACAGCTAACTAAATCCTAATTCCAACTAAAACTTTAATATGTTTTCTACAACTGAACATCAGACTGTGCATCAAATCTTTGCATGTAAGGTTAAATCTGTGTCCACACTGCAGAACCGGGTCTGTTTCTGTACCATCAGTGCAGATTTACCAGCCAAAAAAACAAAATAAAAAGCAGCTGAACCTCAGTAACACATCATTCAAGTCAGCCTTGTTTTTAAAAATACTGAAGTGGAGAACACTGATTATTGACCAGCTGTGCATTTTAAACTTTCCAGGTTAAATCACTTCTCCAGTTGTCCTGTTTGTATATAAACACTGTGGTGAATTTATTTCACATGTGTAACATAAGCAAAGCTTTTATGGGAGTGAAACATACATACAAATAAACATTTAGTTTGGACTGTAAATCCATCCATCTTGTTTATTCCTCTGTCACAAACATACCTCTTGGCCTTGACCTGCTCCTTCTCCCACTCTTTGAGGAGTTTGGGCACCATCACCTTGGAGCTGTCACGCTGTTTCAGAGACCACAGGTCTTTGGCCTCCAGGGGCATTTTGTAGCCTTTAATGGCCATACTGAAAGAGGGAAACTGCAGTTTACTTCAACTTGATACATTAAGCAATTCAATACCAACAACACTATAAACATTAACAAAGGATCATTTTCTGTCTTTTCTTGCTTCACTGCATTTCAAGTGTTTTCAGTATATGCTCTCCTGTCCCCTCTATATGTCATTCCCTGCTCAAAATTAGATCTAAAGCCCTTTATCACTGAACCAACTTAGTAAGAATTGGTTTTCACATACACTTAATTGAGTTTCCTGCATTTCCTAATCATTTTTATGTACTTGTGGATCGGATTTCACCGGAAATTGGCTTATACATTTTCCGGCACAGGGGAGATTGGCTTACACAACAGAAATACGATGGTGTACTTCCATCAGAAAGTAATACACTCTTAGTTTGATGAGTCAAAAACAATAAAAGTACATTAAAAAAACTGCAGGTGTGAGGAATCATATAATACATCATATCATAAATACATAAAATAGCCTATAACACTACTTAAGTAAATAAGACGTTATCACTATTTTATCAGAGCATGCCATTCCCACTCTGACATCTTCCTACGCACAAGAGATTTGAAGGAAATGATTCATGTAGTGTTACTGTTTTAATTTAACTTGAATGTTGCCAAATCAACCAGGCCTGAAAACTTCACTGAGTTCATCACAGTTCATAATTACTTTCCATCACCGGGGTGTTTTCATCACTCAGCCAACCTTAAAGTAGATTAATACAGCACTGGGGTGATATCGGCTGGACGAGAAAAACTGGAAAAACACCTTGACAATGTTCACACTTAATTCAAAAGGTATTAAGCCATTTTGCTGAAATTGTAGTCACACCAGATGTAATACCATAAATAATCAAATTTATGTATTTGTAGCAATTATTTGCTAAGATGCAGGTCCTGTAAAAGAACTTTTATCAATCACAAATATTAATAGCAAAATATATAGTGATATATATAGTATATATAGTAATATATATATAATGAATCAACTAACTAGAAGCTACAGATGGAATTACACACATTACACATACACAGTAACATGTCTCTCTATTTAGCTTAACAAGGCTGCACTTGCTACGCAGCCAGCTATGTAACAAGCCACCCTAGCTTCTGACTTATAATTTGTCACAATAATGTAGCACTAATCTTCATTATCTGATTAATTAGTTTAGTTAAAGTTAGCTCACTTTAAATAATCTTAGCTCACTACCTAGCCTTGCTAGTTTCCACATGGCACTGTACGTGGCATGTGCAACCTCATTACGCTGAATAGAAAAGAGATCACTTTACACGAAGCAGCAGCTTTTAGCTGGTTTATTCTGGATGGTTTTGACATTGTGGCCATTGTTGAGTTTGCTGTCTTAAGTGAGACCTGAGGGTAGTCGAGCCCCCTGATGTCAACTGAGCATAAAAATGTCTATTTATTATGAAAAGTAAAATATTGAAGTGAAAGTGTTTGTGCGATTAATCAATTTCATAATACTTTCATTTAATATTGAACAAACAGTTAAGCTCTATAGATATTTGGTGCAGCAGAGCAGTGGGAACCCACCTCGTGAACCACCAAAATGTCATACTGGAGAGAAAACCTGCTGTAGTTTCAGGGCAGGGATTCTGAGGAGAAAACAAAATATGTGAAGAAAAGGGCCCAAGAGGTTAAACAAGGATAAGTATGCCAGAAGCTGAAATGAGTTATAAACAACCGTGTTGTCTGTGTGTGTGACCTGCTTAAAGCAACTGAGAGTACACTGAATATACATTGTAATCAGGAATGCTTCAAATGGTCTCACATACAGCATATGAACAAACACACACATATCATATTCTGAGGGCTCAATGCAGTGGGATGTGTGACTCACAGGGTCTGTGACAACATTGGAGAAGAGAGGAGGTTTCTCATTGAAGCAGCAGAGGATCAGCTCACAGACCACCAGGCTGAAGTAGAAGTAGAACGTGGTGAAGCGCAGCTTATCCGTCACTTCACTCTGGAAGGTAAAACAATGACAAACACACACACATTACAGTTACCAGCACCACCTGATAAAGTCTGTTGTGAGTTGATATCGCAGGCAAATCAGGTATCAAGTACAGAGTATGTTTCCATGCATGCATATGGTCAACTTCCTCCCATTCATTTTAAAGTCTCAAAACAACAACACTCCAGAGACAAATACAGAGGGAAGTCATTCGCTTTTCTTCCTTCCTCCATCGAACATCTAAATCAGACTGAACACGATTACGAATAGACATGTGACCTTTGACAGTGAGAAATCACTTTACTTATTCTGAATCATATTTGTGCGCGGACTCATTTTCTGGATCAATGTGATTATAGCAGCACTGGTCTGCAGCGGCCTGGTGTGACCCCAGCACATGACTGCTTGGTAAACTGCCTGCCTTACTCACACTCTCACTGACTGTCTGAAACTCTGCCTACATGCCTCCCTGTTTGATGGATTGATGGTCTGGCATGGGTTTTACTTTTAACAATCAGACACACCTTTTGCACTCTGACACACTCCTGCAGGTTGAATAGCTGTGAATTAATATAGCCTACAAGACGTTCCGCCCATGCACAGACAGCATACAATGCGATGAGCACAATCATACACAATCGTGACTTGCACTTTTCGCATGTCTAATGGGAGGTGGCGAATTTACCACTGGGAGTGCATATTTTCCACATGATTTACTACACTGACCATCATAAAAACAAGGCATACTTTGTTAATCAGCGTGAGCCTTACTCTAAAGTATTAGAGTCATTATTTTATGTTAACATAGCCTCGAACATTTCATTTCTTGGTCTCTTGCCTTAGAATCTTCAGCCATGTTTCCAAAAAAGTTTGTGCACTGTCTAAAGTGTAAATAAATATTGCCATTTAAAACCTATATATTTCATTGCAAATAGATAAAAAAAACAAATGCTAATTTTTAATGTGACACCAGTAACATGTTTCAACAAAGCTGGCATGCAAAACTCTTTCCTCTTATTACTTGATATAGGATTTCAGCTGTTTGAGTCTTCAGTTTGGGGTCCTCCTTTTTCACATGTTGTACACCCAGGCTCTCTTTTAGCATGGAGCCATGCTGTTGGAATACGTGCAGAATGTGTTTTGGCATTGTCTTGCTAAAATAAGCAAAACCTTCCCTTGCGTATTACAAAAAGACATTGTCTGGATGGGGGCATATTGTATGTTTTTCCAAAATGTGTATACAGTATATTGTTCAACATTATTGGTGCTGTCACAGATGTTCAAGTTACCCACATGTTGGCTTTTGAATTGTGTGCTGATAATAGGTCAGACAGCCCCCTCTCCTCTTTAGCCCAGAGGATATGGAGTTCATGATTTACAAAAGGAATGTCAAGATTTAACTCGTCAGGACAGGATAGTTTTCCATTTTGCCTCAGTCCATCTTAAATGAGCTTGGAGAAAAGGCAGCAATGTTTCCTTAAAACATTTTCTACTATTGTTAATATACTCAACTCAAGACTTAACCTCTCTGGGATGCTCTTTTTACATGAAACTAACCCGTTAATTATTAACCTACTTATTTTAAACAACTTTTCCAATCTTATGTTACCACTGTCCCAACTATTTTGAAACATGTTGTTGGCATTCAATTCAAAATTTGATTCAAACTCAGCATATAATCCTGAATTTGTTATATTTATGAATTATAAATTACTTGAAAACACTACTTTGAGCTTTTGTAGAAAGCTGGATCAGTTTAATAGGTCACTAATCACTTTGCACCCAAAAGAAAAGGGGACTTATTTGGGAGTCTCATAATCCCAGTAGATTAAAGCTCTACAGTTTAAAAGCCAGGACACCCAGCCAAGTAATAACCTGGGTCAGTGGTATTTAGCAAAAACTGCAATACCCATGCATATGAATTTTTCTATGGATCTGCTCCTGTTATGTTGTACATTTTTGACACTTTCTTCTATGTTTTTCTGTACAACTGTGTCTGTTCCTATGTCCATTTCTCCAGCATTGTGGTTTAGAGTGTGCACTGTCCAGTATTTTAGCCTGCAGGTTATGTTTTCTGTGTAGCTCTGGTGGTGAGCTATGCAGAGCTACAGCTGAGATAGTATGCTAGGAACAACAGGCCTACTTTTCCATCACCTCACTCTACCCAAGAGTGGCCTGGGCTTACCCCTCCAAAATGTCCACTCACTGAACTCCAATCCAACTTCTGAGACAGCAAGATTTAACTGATGCAGTGCTTTTAAACATCAAGAACACTGAGGTGTATAAGAAAGGTGAAGAAAATGGTGGAAAACCAGTTAAAATATAACAAAGTACACTGAGGTTGGTAGAAAACTGGGGATAAGAATATGGGTAGGTGAAAGGATAACAGGCAGAGAAGCTAATGACTGACATATAAAGGGCATTTGAGGGCTATCATGTGTTCTCACCTGACTGGACGCCTGTAGGATCTTGGAGCGGAAAGGCACGATGGCACACAGCACAGACAGGAACCAGAAGATGAAGAGGACCCCTGAGGACTGGACCCCGCGTAACCTTTCAAACTGGATCAGAAATGTGGCCAAGAGCTGAGAGAGGATGGGAGGGCACATTACACGGAAAGAGAGAGGGGGGGGCAGTGGGAAAGACTGAGTTAGATTAGCCAAGACAGAATCACTGAGGGCATGTAAGGTAAACTGCAGTCTGACTGGGTCAGTGTTTCATGCTGACTTTTTCTCCACTTACTGCTCCAGTACTTTTCTGGCTTCTCTCTAACCCCACACAGCCTTCAGGAGTGCTACAGACAAACATAATGCTCTGTCTGAACACTTTCAGGCTGGCTGTTAGTGTGCTACTAGTTCACAGGGGCACCAAATTTAAAAACACTGGAATGTCTGACAGGAAATTATGACATTCTCTATTGTTAAACAAGGTCCAGGATTCATGCTAATGTAATACTGAGAAGGTACTGCTTTGTTTATAATGTTTTCACACTGGTACAGTGACAAGCTAACATGTACTTAAGTTATACAGTATGAGCACTACAAATACAAACTTTCTGTGCTCATCTTAAATCTCAGGTTAACATGAGGATGTATAAGATGATCAAGTATAGCTGCGAGCAGATTGTGATCAAATATAAAAAAGTGTGAAGTTGAAAAGGTTATGTACACTGAAACTGGATGTACAAGGCATCTTGTGTGTAGAAGGCAAACTTCTGAAATGAACAATATTTACATATTTATAATATCTGTATTTTTCAATGAGGGGAAAACAGAAAGAGATGTGACGAATGAATCTTATTACAGTTCAGTACTAGTGAAACTGCCTTTTATTAGACTGAACTTTCTGATATTATCTCTCCACTGTGTGCTTTGCATCGGCTTGTATTTGTGTATGTAAAGAAGCTGTGTAAAACTCATTCAGGTAAATCTACATAGTGTACCAATGAGGCTTTCAAGTCATAACCTATTCAAAAATGATGTTTTCAGACATGGTATATTACCATAAACAACATCTCTGAAACAAAGACAGCTGATACAGGAGCTGTTCTGAGTGTTACATCAAAAAGCACAACCACACACACGGTACTGTGTCCTTACCATGGTCATGCCGAGAACCAGCGGGGTGACAAAGTAGATGGGCGGCTGGCTGTGTCCATGCCGCAACTCGTGGAATGTGTAGAAGAGATCTGTCCAACACACTATCCATAACAACAAGCCAAACACCTGAGAGGAGACAGAGAGTTAGGGGAGGAAAAGTAAAACAACCAACATTAAATGATGAAATCTGGTAGCTAACACCATCTAAGCATTAGTGAGCATGTGCAAAAACATTTTGACATTGCCCTGTAAGCAACATTATTCCTTCCACATCAGAGTCAGTAAAGCACTGAAGTATTAAATAGACAGTCTTGTAAGAGAAGCAGAGTCTGCCAGGTGACTGACATCAGACAGACTTTCAGTCCAAATATACTTAGGATGGATTATAATCTTCTTTTAAACAAGAGGGTTAGAGTTTGCAAACATTATATGGACAGTTTCCTGCAAGGAAATTTTAACCTATGAGGGTTAATGTGGAGTCCCGCAGGGTGCTGCCAAACAAATTGCAGTGTGTTTGTATGCAGATGATTTGTTTTATTATTTCCAAGATTATTTAAAGATATATTTGGATAATGCAGAAGAAGTTAAATATAACATCACATATTAAAACATTAAACATCAACTTGGAGAAAAAAAATCTATGGTTTTCAGGCATCAAAAGAGAGACAGAAGTCAGTAAAATAGATGTAATAATGTAGTAGCAATTATACACTATAAGTCCGAGCAATGATAATAAACAACCTTTTGGGCACACCTTGACAATGAACATATTTATTTGTTTATTTATAATATGAAATATGTTCTATGTTCCACATCCTAGAGATTCTGTATTTGCACTTTACTTCACTTCAGTTCAATAAAAATATGCTATATATATGTATATAAACTGAAATGCATGTTGTGTATAAAAATAAGTGAATGAATGAAGTCCCCTCTCACCGTTTTGAACCTGTTCTTAATGGACATCATGATATAGCCTCTGTTGTTCTTCTTGAGATAGAAGAGGTAGATAGGGGACACAGCCCACAGGTAGATGCATGGCAGCCATGACAGGACAGACAGCTGAAAACACTTTGGGAGGTCGGGCTGATCTGTGTGAAGCGTCTGATTGGCTACCTGCAGAAACACACAAAATGGGGAACAGCACTTTATTTTAGAGACCATTACACTTTATCAAACGCCTCAAACAATGCACAAACAGTTGAACTGAAGACAAACTGTCTAAACAGTCCGCATATCAGTTACTCCACCTCCACTTCCCACACAAAAACACGTCATCTTTCCAGATATTTTCCATGAAATGAAAACTTTATACACTTTGAGATCATTTGTCTGTGTCTACAGTGAGGAAGCATATTTTCAAAACTTGGCTTACAGCCTCGATAAACATACACAAAGAGCAAAATCGCCAGCTTTACTAGTAACGACTAAGAAGTAAGTTAAAGGTCAGAGCCACAGCAGTCAGTGAATGTGCTTCACAAAGCAGAATATTGTTAGTCGGGCTTTGTAAACTGAAATCACGATCAAAGGCTGCAGTTCTGTTTGGACTAAATAGCATACATGTATCAACAAACATGTTATGTGTTATTTACTTCTTTCTACAGAAATGAACATGTATGACACACAGATGTGAATGCAGATTTTTTAGGAAGATGACAGTGTGTGCTCTTTCTAAATGCACGTGGAGGTATTACAATGACATAAACATCTTTTTTTCATGTTTGTATTTACAAAAATCATACAAAACAGTGCAATGCTTTCCCTCCTTGGCTAACAATAGGACATGTTGAACATAGATTTTTATGTGCCACTTTATTTGCACTTCTGTTGTATTAAGCTAGCAGCAGAAACCTCTTTGATAGATAGCTTAAAAGACAGATAAGGTAGTAAAAAAACTAATTTCCCCGGCTCTGCAGCTCTGAAATGGTCACTATGACCTTACATGACCTTTTCTGCCTCATCCATCCTCTCCTACTGCCTGCTGCACATGATAATGGCTGAAAGGAAAAACTACAAGGGCTGCATGAACCCACCAAACAAACACAACTAGCAGTCAAGTTAGAGTAGCTGGTGTGATTTGCTGGAGAGTTACCATGCCTCAATATGCAACCAAATAAAAATATTGTGAATCCACTGTGTTTGATAGAAAATGAATTGTGGTAACTTTATGATATGCTGTCTACAGCAGTTTGATGCTGTGGATGGACGATAAAAACATGAGACTACCGCATCTTAGTTGTCATCATATATGTTTACTAAGGTCTCTAGAGCAACACCAATCACAAGTTGCCATATTTTTCATTTAAAAGAGCAGATCACTAAAGAAACAAAAGCAGAAAGGTTAAAAAACAAGGTATAGACAACCTCCATATGTTAATATTTAAACTGCATGACACTGTATGAATAAAATAGTAATTTATTTTGCTGCTGAACAATTACTAACCACTGCTGAGGATATCCGGAGGAGAAAGGTAAACATAAATCAAAAGTGAGGTGCAGCTCTGACACTGTGGTTGTAAGTCTTGCCCTGAACAAACACAGTTGAAGGCCCACCCAGAGATAGAACCAAGATAAACACAGCTGCTGACCTTCAGCCTGTTTCTATACATCACCACACCCATCTGCTGAAGCATGTGTGTAGAGCTGAATCCATGTAAAAGTGTTGTCATGGTAAAGAGGTGACAGGTAATTCCTCGTGCTGGTGTGTATGGAAGCTGTAAAATATCTTTACTATACATACTTCAAGTTCTTGGAATTTTGGCTCACGAGCCGTAAACAATAGTAGTTTCATTCTTCTTCTTGACAGCAGACTTTTAACAGACATCGAGCACAAAGCGAGTTTGTAATTTTTTAACCAATTTGGGATCTTTCGATTTGATGTCATACTTTCCTTTTTTTCAAATACTCTTGAAATTTTCTTTCATAAACTTTTCATGGACACAAAATCTGGATCTACTCAGCCTCAAAAAATGACTTCAAGCTCAGTATGCGTATGCTTCCAAATATGCCTTTTAAAAACTTCCAAATATTAACACACAAAGCACATAGTGAAAGTATGGCATAGTGCTTGCATAACTTACTGCCACTTCCTAAACAGACTTGATACCACTAACCGATGAGATAAAGAGATTAATTCTTATGGAAGTAATAATAAAGTCTCTCAAATACTTCATTCATTCGATATTGAGACTTTTCAGTAATTTATTATTTATTTATTATTTTATTTTAAATAGCCTGACATATTCACTTTTGTGCAGAGAGTTGTATGTCTTTGTAATAAAAATGTAGAGAATGTTATCAGCTAGTTGCCTTAGCTCAGTATAAGAACCACAAACCAGGGGAAGTAGTTCACATTCTCTGTTCGAGCCTGCTTATCAACCCATATAAAGCTGGCAAATGAAGGTATCTTGTCTGGTTAATCTGTACAAAAAAAACAAAGTGTAAAAACAGCAGCAGATTTAGCACATGCAAACCTTTAGTAAATTAGGCCCTGTATGTTGTATGTGAAAACAGAATTAAACCTAAATAGTCAGTGTAAAATTCCACTTTTACATTCAACAAAATAAAAAGAGCAGGATTGATCATGCAGCACTAAAATAACTGCCAGCTGCATGGCTAACAGAGTTAACACATTTTACCTGACACTTAAAAAATGCTGTTTAATTATGACTAAAACTGGGAAGGCTTGAAATTACATGTTATGCTAAAGGTGCTAGACTAAATGACTAAATAACCTTTGTTAGCTTTGCAAAACAGTATGTTTCTCATTCAGTGCATTTACATGCATTTCTGTAACCAGATTACAATCTGCTTTCTCAAGTAAGCTGATTTTTTAATTGTCATGTAAACAGAACACCTGGTTTCTCAGAGTAACCTGATTACTTAAGTTCTTCATGTAGACATAAATAAAGCAAACCAGTAGTTGCAGTATATACTGTATTTTGGAAGTTATGTTACAGCTTGAGAGTATAACGTGATACCTTTGGACAAAACCATGCTGGCTGTTTCACCTGTATTTAAGTGAGCTGGTCATATGGTTGTAGAAATGTAATTTATCAAACAGACATTATAAACAGACAAAAACATCTGAAATGCAAAGACACTTTTAAATAACACTCAAAATTTAATGAAAACTGTATTTAATTCCAAAAACTCAACACAGCCAACAGCACAGCCAAAGAAGACATGCACTTTCTACCCTGCCTACACTATATATTTGCCTGATGTAGTGGAGTGTAACGGTTTTTGCATTGCAAATGTGTTCACAGCACAACTTTTTATGGCTTCCATTCCAACGTTTTCACTTCTTTCAGGTCAACGTGAGTTGCAGGGGGGCAGCCAACAACACATTATTTGTGTTCATACTGAATGTAACACGTCTCTGTATCTCTCTGAGTATAACACAATACTGAAAGGTAAATGTCAACTTTAAAGTCATTCAGTTATCTTTACTACACTCTTGAGAAATGACAGTGAGTAAACACCATGCTTAATGGCTGGCCATACTGCACAAAGACTTTTTTCTTCCCATACGGGAACTGAATGTACATAAGTTGGGGTTGAACTAGTTTCACCTTTAATGTTCACCTGAGCTAATAAGACAATGGAGACTGTTGTGTTACATTAATCTATGGATATTAATATTTCTTTGTTCTACTGCTACTGAAAACCTAATGAAAAGTATCACTATGCTTGAACTGAAATCTGAAACTTCAACAAAAGGTAAGATGAAAAGGGTGAGGCTGATAACAGCCAAATGTTTCTCTTAAGTGGTGAAACTATACAATAAACGATAAGGGAGTGTGAAACAAGTCAACTGTGAGATGGAACACACCGTCTGGCACTTTCCTCCCCTGTTAATCTCAGGATTCATCACTCATGGGACTGTTTCATAGCACCTAGTTATCTCAGGTGGGTTTTGGAGGCATAGGGATATAATGGTAACACAACTTAATGAAAACAAATGTAACTCTGAAAAAATAATCACTGCTTGATAAGCATGGATAGAATAGTTAGTTGGATCAGCTCTAATCAGGTAACTTCATCAATAGGCACTTAAGAAAACATTATGTCATTATTGCAATAATATGTGACACTGTAAGATTTTTGGCAGACGGTTCATTGTGTTTAAGCTTAATGATTAAAAAAAAAACTTTTTTTAAACTCTTACTCCATATGGTGGCAAGTTTACAAAAATTTAAGAAAATCGTAATATGTCACATTGTTTGTAGTATTGTGATACATCGCAATATACTGACTCAGAACCCCTGAGTACATATGATATAGCCAATAAACAAATCTAAGTCAGTAAGTGCCATTAGTTTTATATCAATTAATATAAAACTTTTAAATTTTAAACCTCATAATATTGTTTAAAAATCCATGTATAACGTTAATATTACAACATAACAATGCAACATTTTAACATTGCCTAATTACCCATTTAAAAAAGCAAATGTTTATTTTGTTGTTTATTTAGATATTGTAAAGTTGTTTATTAGTAGACATATCAACACCAATGTATCTCCAATCAGCCAATATTGGTAGAAGTATTGGCCTGGCGACTAATCAGTTAGGCTCTAGTTAAAATACACTTCACCTTAAGTAGCTGACTGAAAGCTGCCTGAAACTGAAAGCGTATGCTGTATAATGCAGTGTTCAAGTCAGACATGGTTTTTCAATAAAGGCAGCCAAACAAAAAGACAAACACATCCCTCCCTGAAAACAAAATAGAACAGGGACAGAAAATACTCCCTACAGAGTACAAAAGGTGACACACCACCTCTCATTTGCCTGTAAATCATTTATCAAATAAGAGTTTTTTTAAACTAGACTAGAGACTAAAAAGCTCTAACACACCATCCAAACTGTACATTCACAACCTGTATTTTTAGTCTTAGCTTCTGCAGCCTGAGCTTTTTAGATGACCTTTCCTTCTCAGTGACTTGATGTTGTGTGTAATCATAGCCACAAAAGACATGAATCATTCAACGCATCCTGGGCTTCGAGAATTCCGCTTTGTACACTTTATTATTGTTGTGTATCATTCGAAATGTAACACAAATGACCACCACTATATAAACTTCTAATTTAAACATCTAGTTTCCAGTCTATGAACAGTTTACATGTCTGAAGAAAAAGAAAATAGAAAAAGAACAATGATTGGCATTATGTACAAATCAGCATGTATCCATACTGTACAAGTGAACATTCCTGATAGTAATGTTCTGATTGTAATGTCAATCACATAATCCCATTATTTGTGATCTAACACTGTATCTGCTATTTGCTATGTTTTCTACTGTTTATTGTCACAGTGGAGACTAAAAATATTCTGACTTGAAAAGTCCTGTACTGTTATATTTTACTCCCTGTGTGTTTGTTTCCTGGTGTTACATTTCCTCATACAGGACTTCCTGGATTGTAGTTGGTCTAGTTATCAGTACCTGTAACAACATGTCCACATCAGTGCAGCTCCTTGTATTTTTTTTGGCACAGAGGTAATTTCAGTCTAAACCCAGCATTAAAGCTGTATTACCTCTGCTGGTTGTGGACACAAACACATTAAAACAACAGTAACAAAACAAAATGTGAAGCAGCAGCAGATGAACTTGCTCAATTTGCATGACCAGTGTCATATCACAGCAGTTGCTTCAGTGAGAGCATAGGGAAGTAGATCAGAAAACAGTGGGGCTGGAATCCGCTGGAAGAGGAACAAACGTAAACTACAGACATTTATGTGTTACACTGGACCAAAAATAGCTACAGCATACAAGACATAATTGCTGCTTTCTCTGGAATAATTTGCCCAGAGGATTAATTGAGACTAGTGCAATGATAAAGTGAGACCACATTACTTTACTGTCTGTCAAATATTCATGTATTGAAGCACAAGCAGCAGAGAAATTCATGCACTGGAAACGACTAGCCTGGCTCCAGTTTTTACACTTTTGATGCAAGAACTTAGTAAAGAGGCATATGAATTAACCCTAACCCTAACCCTAACTTTAGAGGACACAGCCAAGTAGGTTGCCTCTGCTTCTAGTTTTTATGCCATGATATGCTATGATGTCATTTCCATGACAGTGGTATGTATAGTAAATGAATGTGTTTTCCAAAGCTATTTAATATCAGTACGGTATGTAGGCTAATTACATTAATGTGTACCAGCTTCTACAAGGAAATCAAACTCAGATGTTCTAATGAATCATTTACTATCTGTAAAGTAGTGCAGGTGGTGGGGGTGGGGATGGCAGACGTCACTTATGCTTTCTAGTGTATTTAGAGGTCACAGAAAATAAAGTGCAGCAGGCTCTCCATCTGTTGTCCGTTATACTGAAAAGATGTCGAGTGGTATGAATGAAAGACAGACGACAGTAAAGACTGCAGAAAGACAGGAACTGCTGCTGGCCATGTTCACTAACACTCTGACAAAGAAAAGATTAACAGTGTTATTCACAGGCTGGGTTCATCATTCTTACACTACTACAACTACAGACACTACTGGATTGCTTAATAGCAGATATTAGAACTGAAATTCCTCAACAAAAAGTCAAGTTAATTTGCTTACACAGAATGCAATGTTTTTCACAAGGATGAGGTTCTGACAATCTGGGGTGAAAATGAGACCATTTCACAACTCTCAATTCCTGGTTTTTTGCTGGGTTAGCAATCCTTCAGTTCAGGAAATGGATACTACATTTGGGGATTTTCTGTATAAAAAAAACAAAACGTGCACTAGTGCACTAGCACGCTTGTGCAATATTTAGATGGAAAGTGGTCAAATGGCCACTTATAGTTAGCATGCTCCATTCAGAATGAAATAATATTAAAATAATATGTAAGCAGTATTTTTCTTAATGTCTAAAAATCCAGACAATAATTTTAGTGGAATCTAAAATTAATTTACATTACTTTCATTTAAAAGTGAAGCTTCGTTTAGTGATGACTGGGCTGTAGTTTGTAGCTCAGAGTCAGAGTTCACTGATATTTCTAGCTAATGGTTTTAATAGTGCTCTATTTAGAATTAAAATGAACAATAAACAAAACCTGAAAAGTAAAAACGCCGTCCACAAACTACTACATCACATTACTCAGTCATTATCAGTGCAACTACTGTTTACAGTCACATTTACAATCATTTGATCTAGTAGCTAAAGGTCAGACGGCTACAAACAATGTAACTTAGTGTTAATATCGCTGCATTACACTTTCTCAATTAGAGATAAAGATAACAAACTTTAACTGCACGCTAACAACTGGGAAACATTAAACATTCCCACCAAAAGCCCTTTGTCACCCTGACTTTAACTTCTTCAATCACGTTAATTTCCTCTTTTTCACTTTCGATTCAGCTCAACTAATACAGACCAACTAGTTATTAAAAACTTCACACTCTGTGAGAACTCAGTGCTCCACTTGTCCAACTTTACTTTCAACACACAACTGTAACCCCAGCTGCTGCTGACAGATTAAATTGCTGGTATATAATGCTGCTGATAAACAGGCTTTGGATCAGCCTGTTAATGAGTGAACTACACCCCACGCACGGTCTACTTCTGCTATGCCTTCTTGTATACATTAGGGTCGGGCAGTGTTCTTAACGCTCCTCTTCCCCTTACTCGAACAGAGAGAATTAGTCACGACATGCCCATAGCTGTTAGTAAACGCACCATTAAAGTTAGTCAGGGAGTGAGAGAGCAGCGGTCAAGTGAGATACAGAGTGAATTGTGAGAGGTAGAGACATCAGCGAGAACAAAGGAATAAATCACAAATAATTGTTTTCTGATGGTTTCATAGGGGTTATGGTCTAAAGCTCAAATAAGCAGCCGCAGCTCCGCACACCACTGCTGGAAGGATTGATTTTGTGTGAATGTAAACTGATGCACAGGCTTCATCCTGCTCTCTGCTCTGTGCAGTGTGTGTGTGTGTAACCTTTGGTCAAACAAACAAAACACATACCTGAAATTTGATGCATGTAATGTTTATATTACTTGTAGAGGAACAGAGCCATAAGAGCCGACTCTGTTTAAAGAGCCGTAATTCTCTACTGTGTCTTATTTCACGCAAAGTAGTGTCATTTCTAATACTCGCCGGTACAGAAAGTCTAGTAAGTGTGTTTCCACATCCGCTCATGCACAGCATCAACTTCGCATTTGGTCTCTAGCTGACTGACTGTAATTAAAGTAATGCCATTACTATTTTCAAATAGATACTAAGATACCATAATACAATATTGCTCAGCCCTACTCCTTATGTGTGTTTGTTATTAAAGACGCAGTCAATACAGATGTATTCTGTATTGACTGCGTCAATACAGTCAAACAGATGTAGCCCTTCAGAGTGCTGGTGTGTTTTTCAGCAAGGTGTTTGTGGTGGCTTGAGTTTGGCGCCGTGTCAGTAATGCAATTATTTAAATCCCGCTCCAGACTCAAGAAAATCCAACCTGCAGTTCTCCTTCCTACCACTCATCACAAGTCACTTACTTGTCCTAATTCTAGTAGTAACCCAGCACAGTATACAGTTTTGTGTGTGGATGCACATACAGTATGATGTATTCGGCTTGTGAATTTCCAAACTGTTCTGTCAAATAAATATCAAAAACAGTTAACATAGCAAACACCATGTAGACTAATGTATTCATTTTATTGTTTTTAATGACACAGCTGCTGTATTACAGGACGACAGACATCAAACTGGCTATAAACTGTGCCTCTGTTTCTGTGTTTCAATAAAAATATTATTTTATATTTTTCAGTCTAATAAAACATTCTCATGCAGTTAAGCTGCAATTGTGAATATATGTTATGGAAACTTGTGCACATGTTGGATTTCATAACTTATTAAAGTGTAACTTGTGAATGACTTAAGCTTCTACATTCACAAAGAGAAATGTAAAGATAGTAAAGTGCTTTGAGGACGGTGGTGAACATGCAGAGCGCAGGATTTGAGTGCAATCTGTGTAGATACTGTATACTAGGCCACTAAATTTTATAAAACTAATAGTAAAACATAACTGTTTTGCTGCTATATGTGACTAATGATACTGAGACGGGAGCAGTCGGTATCCTTTAAAGTCATTACTTGATGGAGCACTCTCTCTGACCTATGGTTTCTTAAATCATCCTAATATTATTAAACAATACAATCTAATATAATCATTACATTTTCCTATATAAGTTTGGGTGTGCTATGATTTACGGTGCAGATTTTGGGGGGTCTGGTGCAGCTTCTGCATGTATTACAAACAACTAAAAAACATCATGCTTAATTGCCTACAGCTGTAGCCTAAGCCGGCAGAGCTTCCTCTGCCTTGGCTGAGACTGTGGTCGACCTGCAGCACTCCCACTGGGTTCGGCACAGCTGCTGCTGGCTCTCTTGTCATACAGTAACTGACCATGTTGACTTTATATCAGCTATTTTCCTTTGTTTGAGAAGAAAACACTACAACCTGCACTTTATACACTGATACTGACTCAGACAGACTAATGGGACACTACCGCATGCACACAAAGTGATGTAAGCTCCACTTTGATGATAAGTGCAACAACTGAGTTAAACAAAGCAAAATTTCCAAATGTCTGTAGGTAATTCTACCAAGTTATGTGCAACAAGATGTGTGAACGACTGCTACCTTAGAAAAGAAAAGTTCAGGGTCAGGTCAATAAATCAATGAAGGGATGTTGCAAAATCTGTATTGTTATTATTATTATAATGTTAGAAATGATTACCCATTTCATTGGTCTGTGGAATGATCATTTGAATCATTTGTTTACTTGAATATTTCTGAGTTCTGTTGCTTGACAAAATAAGAATTTGTCAGATTTACCAAAAATGAAAATTATAATTAAACTGGTGAAAGTGTACCATTGCAATATCTTACAATATACAATACAATGCATACTTTACCATACAATAAGTATGGTAGAGTTTTAACACAGCAACAGCTCTATAAACAGACTTAGTCTGTAGTCACTGACACAAATTTCAAAGTGAAATACTTTTGAAGTGAAAGACAATTACTAATAATTATTGTATAACGACCTTCTGGGATAAAGTGAGTATACTTTACGATATAATCAGTTTTAATCTTGGCAAGGTAAAGGAATCAGTCAAAGTGAAGTAAAGTCAGTTTCAACCCTTTTTTCTGTGACAACTAGTTTATAAATCTACCAAAAAAGTATTGACCAATACAAGTGGTAATTTTACACATGCAAATATTATGTATAGCTAAAGCTAAAGGTGCACGTTGCATATAACACCTTTTACAGACAATGAGATTACAAATAAGTCCTTGACCAGCCCTTAGTATTTAACCTGACCCACACTGAACACGCACGATCGAGTGCTTGAGGATTACAACAGCTTCTGGTTTGTTTGAAGTGGATGCAAACAACAAGAGTCACTTAAGGTCTCCTTAGATGGCCTAGAAATAAAAAAAAAAGAACATCCAGCCACAGGAAAGGTCAGCTGCACTATCTTAGCTATATTTGAAGAAACATGGTAGCTCAAAGCTTGTGTTTGATCCACACAGTGGTTTCTTTAAGGCTTCCCAAATGATAAAAGCAGACCAGTTGATATGATCTGCCCCCAAGCATGGAGGTAACTGAATGGCACCCAGGTAAAACACAGCAGATATAATACCTGGGCTCTAACAACAGCTGGAAAAAAAAATCACAATAATGGTGAAGCACGTAGAGACTACTCAACAACATCAAACTCTGCAGCTCATCCCAACGACGAGCAGTGTTCATTCTACATGTAGTAATCATAGGTTGAGCTCCTCGTGCCAGAAACAACTCCAAATGAGTCCGTGTTGCCACGTGTGCAGGATGTTTAAAGACGTTTGCAAAAACCACTTTATAAAGTTTATAATGCGTCACTGTTATTTACACCTTGTTCCGCAGCCAAGTGGCCAAAAACATTGGCTGTTCATTTTATTACACTAGCTGGGGAGGTACTACAACCTCCAACAAGATGTCAGCTCCAATAACACTTAAAAAATGAAGGGTTTTATTGGGAAGCACCTGTAAATTGATGACATACAAAGAATAAAGTAAATGGTTGCCTAAAGTAAACGCGAGCCTACGCCGCTGCAGGCGCGTCTACTTGTGCACTGGGGTGTTCATCTGCAATTACACCAGCAAAGTGCTACTGTGCGTGGCGGTAGGGTTTCTGGGATGCTGTGTTGAGCCTTTTCACTGTATTGAGTTGTTTAGGTGTTCTACAAACAACTCAGAAATTTAGTGGATCATATTGGAGTTGGAGCAGTTGAACAGTACTTTTACTGATATCACTGCAACAAAAAAAAGAGAGAAGTCATCAGAGGATGTGGTGTGTACAAGAACTGCAATGCTACTGAGTGGACCGGTCACAGTTAAAGCCACAAATCCTTCACCATAGATATCGCACAGATTTCACACACAAGTACAAGTAGAAATTAAAGCTGCAATAACTAATTTTTTTCACATTTTCTTGGAAAACTAAGAGTAGCCTGGTTGCTTAAGTGCATGTAAACGGTCGTTCAGCTGCTTCTCTCAGCTGATAGCAGAGGTCTGCAGTCTTTGTTATGCACATGCACTCTTGTAAAAAGAGAAAAAAAAAAAATCAGGTTTCTCTAATTCTCCTAACCCGATTACAGAAACCAGGTTTCCCACTTACATGACAGTTAAGAAATCAGCTTACTTAAGAAAACCGACTGAAACATGGTTACTTAGTGCACGTAAACACACTGTGATTCACACATGAGGTATTTTCTCTTTATGTGGTGAACACTGATTAACCACAGACACAGTTCTATAAACAGACCTGCCCATAGCCACACTGACATAAATATGAACACCGCGGACATCTAAAGACAGCATCTGGAAAGTGGTACGTCCAAGGTAAAATCAAAACAATAAAACTCTATGTCAGACATTAGTGTTGTGAGACAGCTGCTGTGACTGTGTGTCATATTATTAAGTCAACATTACTAATTACAACTAACAATGTGTCATCATCCAGGTGAAATCAGTGCTGGTGTGGATATCTAAGGAAGTTGTGTGCAAAATAAGTTCCTATAATATAACCTTGTGTCTTCCATCTGTTGTACTACTGCAGATTATGGTGTTCCCCATCTCCTCTAATGTTCATAAACATAATACTAATTAACAGGATGTCTCTGAGCCCAGATGATCACATTAATGTCACTATTACTGTCTCCTGTTATATTAATGGCTTAATCTGACTTTTCTTAGGCATGTGATTTCATCACCGTGTAGAATTATTCCTTGCGGGACTATCGTGTGTCTTTAATAGGCCATCCATTAACTACTTCCTACTCCATAATATCACCTTAATATTCCTAACGGGACCTGGCACAGGCCTAACGTGGACTTTACAGTGCAGATGTTCACTGCAAATACAAACAAGTTTTATCTGAACTTGGTAGTTTATGTCTTTCCAGGGCGAGTGGACAGCAAAATGAAAGCCTGTAATTCAACATGACACTAACCCAGTTTGTTGGCGCAGTAAATGTTATTGGTTGCTTTATTGTTAGCTGGGTAACGTTACTTTACTTCTATGCATAGATATATATGTATATATATACACACAGGACCAATGGTCTTACAGTTTCTTACACACAGGGATGACAAACCAGCGGAGATGACACCGACCGGTGAGAGAAATACACTCACCCAGAAGGGGAGCTCTGGTCCGCAGAGCCGCTCCATCTCTGTCGCTGCGGGACACCGTGAACAAGCGGAGAGCTGTGTCTCCCCTCTACAGGTCGAGCCCTCTGTAGCCAAGCAGCTTCCTTTCGTGTAAAAAGACGCTCGCTAAGTGTCACATGCCACAAACTCGGGTAATGTGTTGCGAAGGCGCCTCAGTTTGTGTGTGCAATCGCCGACAACGTGGACAGAGCTGCGTCAGAAAACGCTCCCTCCTTCCGCTGCGCTCTGACGGGAAGCGAAAATAAAGTCACCGAGAGAAGTATTTCTGCTGGAGGCTGCTGAAGGCGAGGCAGGGCGTCCGCTTACTATGCCCCGCCCCTGCCTCTGTCTCCCTTTCCTCTACCCACACACATAAACACACACACGGTGCAGACACGACATGGTTTGTGCAAAGTCATATCGGAAGCGTTATGATGTAACATGGTGATATTTTAGTTGTCACTCAGTCTGGGTGAGAGAAGAAAACTGGAGTTAACTTGGTTGAAGTTAAGGATTGGAGACAGACTAGTAAAGTCTGGATTCCTTATGATTCCATACCTGTGGACTCTAGTAATACACACCTACTGGTGGAAAGGTGGAAATATATTGGTAACCAGTACAAAGTACTGTCAGAACTAAACTAAATACAGGATCAACTATATGCTTTTATAAACATACACATAACTAACCCTAACCTAGTGGATAGTGTATACATATTAGACACACATATATACAGTATGTGTCAAATGCTTAACAACAATGGCTCAGGTGTCCGAATGCATGTAAGCAAACATCCATGTGGAAGGAAAACAAATCATGACAGTGTAACAGTGTGACAGTGAACCAGCGTAAAAATGCTGTGACATAGCATTAAATTACCTAAATGACTCAAAGTAAAATCGGTGTAGAAACAGTATGGTAGATGCCATGACATGCTATCCACATAGAAACGTGCCAGCACATGTGAAAATCACAGATTTAAATGCCTGTTTTCTACACAGAATGTATTTATGACTCTACGCTTCAAAAATCTAATTAATTTGAACTTTTTGTTGAATTTTTTAATTTTCTGTTACCTACTCTGCACTACTGTAACTATAAATCTACTAACTACAACTCTACTAATACAACCAAGACAGTATAGACTACTCAGTACAGCAAAACTGTGACTGCAGACGAAGCTGGACTAAAGATGGCAGCTCACACCTACTCTATCTGTTGTGGGAATTTATGGGACTGTGCAACCAAGAATCCAGCGATCATCCTCATTTTACACTGTGATTGTGATGCAACACTAAATCCATTAAAACTGAAGAGCAGACTTTGGTGTGTGGTGTGATGGCGTCCATGTTTGTCTGGTTTTTGTTGAAAAAAATGACCAGTCATAGTTCAAATAATTGTAAATAAATGACTTGCAAACATGGCTTATAAGTCATAAAGTGTAAATATGACATAATAACTCCAAGATGACATAAATGCAGCATTAGCCATGTGTGCAGTGGTGTGAAGGGTTTTAACTTCTCTCTCAAGTGTTTTATTCCAAATGTTACATATCATGTAATTTAAATATACAACATAAAGATAAATATTTGATATGGTTTTTGTATACAACTGGCAATCCTCTGCAGGGAGTGCACACACTTCCTTGTGTGGTGTTATGTCTTCCGATGTGCTCAAAAGACATGCTGTGCAAAATATTTAATTTTAAGCCCACTGATAACTATACAGAGGTAGTAAAAGTACTATCTAATGCATCCCTAGATTGCAATTAAAACACAGCCCATGCACCTGTTTTCAGATTGTGTTTCTGCATTACATAAAAATATGCAGAGTGCACATTTGCACGTTTTATTTGTTTTGAGTTGAGTCAGATAAAGAGTTGTGAGATACAGAGCTTCAAACTTCTCTGGAATCTTTGAGATTAGTAGCGGTTTGTGTGATATGCCAGTTCTAGCAAAACATCAGATAAAACCAAAAGCACCATGATCACACACTGTACTGCCATGTCACATTGTAGGAGAAAGGCAGAAGGTCAACAAGTAGCAGTGCTGCAATGCGAGAGAGGAGTGGAAACAGAGAACCTCTGCTAACCCGCCTTCATAACACTACTGACTTCAGACTATTTTGTACTGGAGCTGTATGAGCTTTATTCTGCAGCTATGTTAAGTCTCTAGGCCTCCTGCTGCAGGTATTGCTCCTCCAGCAGGCGATCTGATTACCAGATAAGCCCTTATGTTCTCTACCTACTTTCCAAGAAGAACTGACCTTGCTCCACAGGCTGATGCGTCTGTGTCCACAATTAGTTGGATAATCTTTTTGATGTAGTGCAGGTTAATAAAGCCATCCAGCTGAGGACCTGCAGACATGGCATATGAGGAAAGCCCTGTATATACACTGCAGGAGCTGTCACAAGTACTCAGGAATCAACTGTGTCATCTTATGAAAGTAGGGCTTGTCCAGAGCAGCCCCACCCCAGAACCTATAAGCCCATTTGTCACTTCATGCAGGCCTGGGGGGATTTCCCCTGGCTCACTGGCTATTAGAGTAAGGTAAGATAACACTTTACTGATCCCCCAGAGGAAAATGTTTGGGTGTTAGAGCACTATCAAAAATTACAATAATACTCAGATTACAAAAGAACAATGATATGATCACCAGTATTAATACCCATACAAAATAAATAAAGACAAGATAGAAACCTGCTCTTGACTATTTACTACTATTATTTGACTATTTACTACTACTACTACTACTACTACTCCACTAAAATTAAACCAACATCAACAACACAAATAATAATAATAATAATAATAATAATAATAATAATAATAATAATAGTATTTGTATTACTACACTGCTCAAAAAATAAAGGGAACACTTAATCAACACATCCTAGATGAATGAACCTACCAGTTGAAAATCTTTATTCATTACATAGTGGAATGCGTGGAGAACAAAATAACATAAGAATGATCAATGGAAATCATAATCATTATCCCATGGAGGTCTGAATTCAGAATCATACTCAAAATAAAAGTAGAAAATCAGATCACAGGCTGATCCAACTTCTGTGGAAATTCCTTAAGAAAATTCAAAATGAGGCTCAGTAGTGTGTGTGGCCTCCACGTGCCTGTATGCACTTTCTACAACGTCTGGGCATGCTCCTGATGAGACGATGGATGTTCTCCTGAGGGATCTCCTCCCAGACCTGGCATCAGTCAACTCCCGGACAGTCTGTGGTGTGACGTGGCGTTGGTGGATGGAACGAGACATGATGTCTCCGAGGTGCACGATTAGATTCAGGTCTGAGGAACGGGCAGGCCAGTCCATAGCATCAATGGCATCATGCATGAACTGCTGACACACTCCAGTCACATGCGGCCTAGCATTGTACATTACATACCACTCTCATGGAGTCTGTCTCTGACCGTTTGAGCAGAAACACGCACATTAGAGGCCTGCTGGAGGTAATTTTGTAGAGCTCTGGCAGTGCTGCTCCTGTTCCTCCTTGCACAAAGGAGCAGATAGTGGTCATGCTGCTGGGTTGCTGTCCTCCTACGGCCTCTTCCACGTCTCCTGGTGTACAGGCCTGTCTCCTGGTATCTCCTCCAAGCTCTTAACACTGTGCTGGGAGACACAGCAAACCTTCTTGCCACAGTTTGCATTGATGTGCCATCCTGGATGAGTTACACTACCTGAGCAACTTCTGTGGGTAACAGACCCTGCCTCATGCTACCTCTAGTGGTGAGGGCACTGGCAAAATGCAAAAGCGACCAAAAATCAGCCAGAAAGGATGAGGACAGGGAAATGGTCTGTGGCCACCACCTGCAGAACCACGCTTTATAGGGGTTGTCTTGATAATTGCCTCTAATTTCCACCTGTTGTCTGGTCCATCTGCACAACAGCAGGTGAAACTGATTCACAATCAGTGTTGCTTCCTAACTGGACAGATTAATATCCCCGATGTGTAATGGACTTGGACATACATTAGAATGATTATATGTTCCCTTCATTTTTTGAGCAGTGTATTATTATTACAGTCGCATTAGATTCAGGACTTATGAGCGTAAAGTCCGCCCTCTAGTGGTCACATGGGTTAGGCCTTGGTAGCGTTAACAGTGGTACTATTATTCATATTAGGACGAGTATCCCATTATATAATAATAAAATAATTATATTCTGTGTCAGTATTACCACCAGTAAACCAGTAACATCACATACAGGACTGGCCTTGACCCCCTTAGGTTTATTAAGTGGCTGTAGAGTGGGTTGTCCAGCAATGACATTGTTATCCTCGTGGGTCAGGCCAGTGCCTTGCAGCTTCACTACTGTGTGTGTGTGTGTGTGTGTGTGAGAGAGAGAGAGAGAGAGAGAGAGAGAGAGAACGGCTGATGTATTCAACTGAGTTCTCTTGTCAAAGATCTGCTAAAGGGCTGACAATG
>OMLM01003645.1:4314-22898 GCA_900302695.1 Helostoma temminkii
TAAAAAAAAAAAAAAAAAAAAAAAAAAAGTCTTAATGTCCCCATTAAAGTGACACATGCGATAAGGTCACCGAGACTAAAAACTGCAAAGGCCTCGATCCTCAGCAGGGGAACAGAAACTGATTTTACAAGGAAACAGTCATACATCTTGATGTACAGCCTCACATATAAACTGAATACATGTCTCATGTCACACAGTCTTGGGTTGTTAGGATCCCCACATTCACAAAGAGCCTACTGTGAACATAATCTGCTCTGTGAAGAATACATGGCTGCTCATTTGGAAATAATACGACAGCATGTGCTGGGGCCTACTGCAGTTTACTTCGGACCAATACCACATTTTCCACAGTGGTTATATGACCTTTAAATTCAATATTTTACAAGAAGTGAGCTGCTCTTTAAAAAAATGAGTTCACATTGTTTCAGTGAGAGCAACATTTCATTTGAACAATTATGTCGTCGTCTACACATGAGACAGCTGTCTCCCTAAAGTGTCACATCAGACGACATTAGAGCATCTAGATTTGCAATGGTGATGTCATCTGGTGAAATACTGTTGCAAATAATAACCGTCACACTGAAGAGGAGTGATTGTGAGCTATGTTCGTTTTATATATAAAACTGTCGGTCAACCGTCATATATGACAAAGGAAGAGAACATAACCATATGCTTAAAAGTTGCCTAAAACACTGAACCAATGAATTGATTATAAAATAAATTGACAACTTGGCTTATTTCAGCTGTTTCCAAACTTTAGGTAAACGTAACACTTCTGTGAATATAACCACTGCGGTTGCTGCTGTAGCATTCTGTGGTTTGTTTTGTTAGTCAAATTGGTCTATCTGAACAATCTCCAAGATTTGTCTCTAGATAACATCTGTGACTGTTTCATCTAACACCCAAGAGTCTGCTGCACAGTCAACATGAGTTCTGTTTGTGAATGGTTTCCCTAATATTCTTGGAAACAAAGCCACACAACGGTGAGTCAACTCTTCCAGGAGCTTCATGAGCTCTGAATTTACACGTTACATTTGTGCCAAGCATGTTCCTGTTAAACACTGACCTTCATTCTAATTTATATTTAGCCTGTGACGCGTTAATTTTTGCGAAGTATTTCTAGCAGCAGCACCTGCCTATGTGATCACACACAAAGTAGATGCAGAGTCAGGCTGGAGGTGATGGATGGAGCAGCTTTATGCCAAGTCTGCTCCTGCTGAAGACAGCTGGTGTGCAGCTGCTTTACAGCTCTGCTCACTCCTCCAAAGTAGAGCATGAAGAAAACTACAGGAGAATCCCATGCTTGAGAGAAATACCACTCTAAGCATGTTATAAGTACAATAAATATTGTTTATTCCATTTACCTGCGTTTATACTCATCCCTCTCCCTCTTCACTTTGGCCAGGACATTATACAGGGCTCTTATCTCGGGGGTGATGGTGTCAATCTGGACCCCAACTCCATCCGGATGCACCCAGGACACTCCTGGGCTGGTCAGACGCTCTGCACCTGAGCCAACCTTGCGGGTGTGGTTGTAGGACCAGATTGTGCCAGGGAGGAACCGTGGAGGAAGGTTGGTGGAGCTGCCTGGGCCTGTGCTGGTGTTGGGGACAGCTTTGGAGCCAGAGCCAGGGGAGTCCACACAGGGAGATGACTGGGTGATAGTGATGGCTGGGTTACTTGTTTGGGTTGAACTGGTGTTTTCTGCAGCTGCAGGAGGGATTAGTGATGGGAACGATGCTGTGAACAGTGTCGTAGGCCTCCTGGCTGAATTGTTTGTGTTGTGGAAGGGGAGAGAACCAGGCCTGAGAGGTATAGTACCGACAAATCCAGTCTGCACACCTGCTTCCTGGGTATGTCCCCTGTTCTCACAACAACCTCCTAGACTGCCCTTATTGGCATCCAGCGCCTGTTGCAGCTGCTTCTCCAAAATCTTGTTTCTGCGTTCTAATTCATGCACTTTAGCCAAAAAGCATCTGAACCTCAGATTGAGAGTCTTGAGCACACTGATGTTGGATCCTAAGTCGTTTCTGAGAGCCATGGCTGCAGGTGGATGCGGCACAGTGCGGTGCTGGTAGAGGCTGCTGTGATTGTGGTGAGTGTACAGTGAGGTCTGTGAGGGTGCGGTGAAGTCAGGCCCAGGCTGGTCGGGCCCAAGGCCAGGCTGCTCACCCAGCAGAAAAGACGCCGGGTCCGATCCACCGAAAACGACGTCGGGCAGGAGGCCTGAGGGAGAGTCCGGGTGTCCGGGCGTTTGGTTTGGCTGTGGGTGCTGCTGGAGATGCGTGTTGGCCCCCAACAAAGGATTCATGCTATGGTAGAGAAAACTAAAGCGCTGCAGATCTGGCATGAACACGGACAGGAACGGTCTGTATACAGCAGAATATAATGACTCGACGGGGAATAAGTAGCAAATAAACGTACCAGAAAGACGGACGCTCCAAACGCCAGTATTCACCTGATTATGTAACTGTTTCTAAATAAGAATATCCTTAAAGCTCAGAGGTCTTGACGTCGCCTGATGGATCAGAGCTCGCTGTCCGCAACAAAACATCCACATCCACAAATGGAAAAGGACTGCGAGGAGGGATTTAATTGCAGCAACACTGGGTCTGCGCCTCGGAGAGATGTTTTGCGAAATAATTTTTAAATAAACGAAGAAAAAGCCGCAAAGCGTGAATGAATAACAAAGAAATCCAGTGTCGCCGCGTCACTGAAGTTCTGGCAACAAGATGCGACCGCAGGAAAGAGCAAGTGCTGCGGGATTGGAAGAGACTGGCTACCGTAAAGACGCGACTACAGGAGCTACCGTAGAAAACAAGTGGGGCTGCTGTTTGTTTTTTCGAGGAATAAAACACTGAAGAAGTAACATTACTGTGTTTTTCTTTTCTTCTGCACAACCAACATTCAAGTGAAACTCGTTGCCTAATACTGCACGATGAACAAAATTTAATAACAATAATAATTATTATTTATATCACAAAGAAAAGAAAGAAATCACACACAGCAATGATTTTACACAACTGGACTGAACACAACACTCATACCTCTAGGAGTATCTGCGGGTTCTCATGTGTCTCATTAATGTTTATTTCAAAGATATACATACACAAATGATCGTCTATCTATCTATCTATCTATCTATCTATCTATCTATCTATCTATCTATCTATCTATCTATCTCAGACAGAAGTGGATGAGGAACTTTTAGACTTCTCCTGTTCTTCTTCTTCTGTTCCAGTAATAAACCAGTCACACCTTGTACTGTACAAGGAGGTAAAGTCCAGCATATCAGCCACTGTTGAAATATTTTCTACCCAAGTATGTGTTCTTCCATCAGTACCGCTCCCCTGGTCATTCTGCGTTTTCATTTTTGTTTCCTTCCAACAGACAAAAACATGGGATTCCTCCATGTTGCTCCCCTGATGCTCCCTTTAAGACAACAGAATGTGAAGAGACTTAGAACTTGTCCTTATAGTGTTTTGGTGTTTTGGTGTTTGTTTGATATTACCAGATAGAGATATAAATAATATATTTACAGATGAACTAAAGATCAGTTTTATTTATATATAAATCATAAGAAAAATCAAGTTAAGAAATGACCTTTACCTTCACATAAGCTCTCTTTCCTCCTCTGCACCTTCTCTTGTCCAAGCAAAATCACATAGATGTCATTCCTGAATTCCTTGTTCATGACTTGGTAAATTGAAGGATTAATCATGCAGTGGGACTTGGCAAGCATAGCAGGGATCAAAGTGACTACAGGTGGGAGACTGGAGACAGAAGGGTGACTCCTGGTTATTGACTCCTTTGCCCAGTGTGAAACTAAATGTGGTGTGATTCAGGCCAGAGTTGGGTCTCATGTCAGCAACATCTCTCTCACTTTGGTTGCAGTAAATGTTTATGTAACATTCAGTGGCAGTACAGCTGAGCAACGTGGGGAGCTTTGGGATATTTGGAATACTTGGAGACAACAAGATGATGCCACTGGACTCCTCCACAACATTTTGTAAACTGCTTATTGTCCCTTGGTCATCTCTGAGGACGAGGCCTGAGATCAGAGACACAGCAGCATAAGGAATCCAGGCCAGAAGGAAGGTGGTGCACACCACTGCAGCCATCTTTGTAAGTCTCATATCTTTGCTGGCGTGGCTGACAGAAGAGGACGCCATAGATGCTAAAGTCCGATATCTCATCTTTTAAACAATATCATGATATAATGTAAGGGCAACTTCTTTAAAAAAAAAAATTTGTGTGTATGTGTTGCTTTTTACACGGGAATAACTTTCCTGCTGACAATCTGACATTTAAATCCAAAACTAAATATCATCTAATGAATCTGTCTCAGGGCTCAGGTCTGTTGTGCTGCATGTCGAAGTTGCTTAATGTTCTCCCACATCATGTTCTTCATTACAACCTGTCAATAATTGGGTCCACCTGGGTTGTTCATAATGTAAATCTGCTATGTTGCACTTTTCTCAAGTGCTTTATGCTTTTGTGTGGATATTTTCATCCATTCAGTTCAAGGGTGTAAGGATTGTGGGTGCCTCATGCTGTACTGTAAAGCCCTCTGACACAAATTTGTGAATTTTGATATGGTTAATTATTTATAAACAAAATATATTTTAACTGACTTAATGAAACGAAAAGAAATATCCTACTTTTTTAAGAGTTGTTAGCTCTTTCACAGGATTTTAGACTTGGATCATAATATAATTAATCAAATCAAACTATTTCAATATTCTTGTCGTGGCTTTAAATGATTTGAATACATTAGACAAACAGCTTGCAGATTTATGCAGAGCTGTGTCGTGAAAGAACAGTGGCACTCACCATCAGCAGGATGGCCACATATGATGTGATGATGGTGAGTGTAGGAAATCCAAAGCATAACATCAGGATGAGGAAGATATAGATTCTGTCCTTCAGAGATGAATTTTTCACCTTGAATATGTGATAAAAGCAGACTGGTAATTATTTACATATTTCTCTAAAAATGCATCAAGAATAGAAATCAGAAAAGACACAGTCAACACAGATGTCTGCAGATTTTATGTGCAATAAACAGAGGGCATACAGCAGCACAGTATTCAACTGAGGATTAACAGTTGATAGTGCAGCTGGTCCCATAAGGTTCTGCTGCATAGCTTCCAAAGCCAAAAGCAGGCAGCGAAGCCCAGAATAATAGCAGAGCTATGGACAGATACACATGGCGCCTCTCAATCCATTGACCTACAGAAGCAAGAGTCAAACTGGAGTCTAATGTGTACTTCACCTAGAGAGAAGCCTTGAAATTTATTTAAAAACGTCAAAAGATTTAACTGAAACAGTGACTGAAAATCTCTTAAATCAATTATATCTTGAATAAAAGCATTTGTGCATGAAAACAAGTTCTCTTCTACATAGTACAATCAATATGTTGTTGAAGTTAGGTTTGAGTAAACAGCCACAAAACTTTGGAAGCAAGAAAAGAGTTGTGTTGAATGTGTGAGTTGTGTCTGTGACTGGACATGTTAGGCCTGGGTTAGAAGAAGACTTGCCATATCTTAAGCAGCAGATCTTCAGGCAGCGATCCAGAGAGATGAGACAGGTGGTGAGCAGAGAGCCAATGCCAAACACAAAGCCCATGCTGTACCAAAGGCACCCAGTCTCCGTTTAGTCCCCACTCTTAATGGATCATCACCTTTACTGCTATCACTCTCAAATTTTCTCTCTGCTACTTATTGTAATTACAGTATCTACCTGGAAATTATGAAAAATGGCGCTCCCAAGAGGCTAAATGCCAAATCACAGAGAGCCAAGTTTATTGTCATGAGCTCTGGAGGCCTGACATTCTTTCTCTGCAGTAGACTAACAACACCATGCCATCCCCCAGCACTGAAGCAACACCTGGAAAAACAGAAAACAGAGTTAAATATTTCAAGTGAGGGAAAAGGAATAAAGGTTAAGTTGTAGGAGTGAGGGGAAAGAGCTGTCATTTTTATTTCTTTATTTTTTATTTATCCCCATAAACTTTTGGCATCAGAGTTAATTAGTCCACAGTTTTCACCTGTTTTCCTCTTGATCACAAAATAAGCAGTTTTGACAGTACACACATGTATACACCACTTTAATTATAATACTCATTGTCAATGTAAAAACATGCAAAGGAACATGTAGCGTATCCAGCAAATTTGAATACATTAGATTCTCCTTCTTTAAAGAAACCAGATGGGAAAAGTAGGAGCCTGTGCTCATAGTGTCAGCTATAATTATGGAAGAATTGTGGCTTCACTTATAAATATTAATACAAGAGCACAGGTGTTGGAAATGACTGAGATGCACAAGTAAAATATACACATTTTGTTGTGAACTTTAGTGTCTGATCAGCAGTGGTTAGTGGTTTCTTTAGATTCCAGTATATCTCCATTAAACCTTGTCTGAAAGTTATATTCAAACACACCTACAGAAAAACACATCATGCAAAAAAATAAATAAAACAAGCCTCTCTACTCACCTTCTTTGTAAATCCCTCAGATTGCCCCTTATATGATTCTTATTCCAATTTAACCTCAACTCTCACTTCGTTTAGCCAGTTGACATTTTTCTCGACAGCTGCAGAGAAAATTTGCTGTCGACAATCCGCCTTAGAAATGATTGCTGTGGGTGTGCACACTGAAATAGTGCAAAAATAGAGAACGAGAGAGACGGAGAGAAGGTGGGGAGTACTGGAGGGTCTTCAATACCTCCAGCCGCACACAGTCTTTGTTTTTTTATCCAGATAATCTAAATTATGATCCACTTGGCGCTACAGAGGTCCCTTAGTTTCCATTGCTTTTCCCATAGTACATCATGTTAATTACAGTACTTGTCAATGTAAAGGCATGCAGAGAAACGAAGGAGGCAATGTTTCAAATACATCGGAATAAATTGTCATCACCTTCTTTAAACAAACTAGATATCTGGGAACAAATCCATTATAATAAAAGGAGTGTTGCTTCAGTTGTGAAGATAAAACTAAGTGTGTTTGCAATGACAGATTATAAAAGAAAGCCAAAAAAAAAAAAAATTTTGTTTCAATTTGCCTAATGTCTGGTGTATATCTAAATATGACATTTCTGCAGAAATAACCTGTTAGGTGTACATACTGGGGCCAACCTGCAAACTTTTCATAAAAGTTTTTATAGGACCATGAAAAAAAAGACACAGCAGTGCTCAACTTTATGATCATAAACAGAACACTCAATAATGGGATAGATGGAAATGGTTTAAATAATAGATAACATAACCGGTTTACTGCAAGAAGTGATTTGAGAAGCTCAACCTGCAGAGATTGTCCTCAGCGCAACTTATTTTCAGTATCCCCACAGGAGGAAATCCATAACATACAGTACACAAAGCAGTTAAATTGTATTTTATGTAGAATTTTCAGCTTTCTTGCAGGGTTGTGTCTAGTTCAGAATGGTGAAGAACTGCCTGAGCAAGTGAGAAACCAGATCAAAAGATACATGTATTCACCACAGATTTGACCTGCTTTGTAAAGTGTATTAAATGGACAGGATTAATTAATACTTTTGTCATTGAGAGAAATTTGCTACAGTTACTTAGCCATACAAGTCGCCATAGTTTGTGTTGTGTGCGACGACAAGAAAAAGAAGAGGGGCATGAATCTCACAAACAGGACTTTATTCCACCACTGACTGCAGCAGTTTAGTACTACAGGCAGACTCACACCTTTACTCCATCTCACACAACAGAACGGGGAAATAAACAAATAAAAAAAGAACAAAAAAATTGGTCACCAATTTAGATGTTTTCATTGCTGTGTGGGACCTTTCCTTAGGCATATAATGGGGGTCATTTATCAGATGGAACAAGCAGAGCTATACTTAACACATTTAATTGTGAGTATAGCTCTATATTCAAGAGAATGTGGATGAGGCACAGTGCAGCGACTCTCAGTGGGCTGGTTTACTCCTTGGAAGACATGTGGGCCATCAGGTCACAGACACGGTTGCTGTAGCCGAACTCGTTGTCGTACCTGGTGGAGACAAGACAATTAATATCTATACTTGAAAACAGATGATTTAGGAAATTTTTAAAAATCTGTTGCCGTACCATGACACCAGCTTGACAAAGTGGTCGTTGAGGGCAATGCCAGCACCAGCATCAAAGATGGAGGAGTGAGTGTCACCATTGAAGTCTGTGGAGACAACCTGCAGGAGAGTGAACACAGAAAGTTACATTAAGCAAAATGATAAGCAAACAGTTTAAAGACAAATCATAGTGAAGCACATACCTGGTGCTCTGTGTATGCCAGGAAGCCCTTCATGGGTCCATCAGCAGCAGCCTTCACAACCTTCTTGATGTCATCATATTTGGCCTGTGAAGAAAATATTCTGTTTATATTCTAATAAAACCGCACCATATCTATAAGTAGTGGGAATTAATGTATTTACTAATGCATAAACACCAAATGTATAAAAAGTATCACAAATTTGCAATTCTATCCATTTTTACTGTTCTAAACAGTCCATTGATGCACATCAAGACATTTATGATGGAAGGACAGTGTATTTGGGCTCAATTCAAAATTAACTACACTGCCTTGACACCATGAACATAAGGATTGTATGAGTACTTTGGGGTTTTGTCTTTTCATTGGATTAACAGTGAGAAAACTAATGCATCCTTTTAGTTTCAGTGTTTGCATTGCAGTGTCACTCACAGGTTTCTCCAAACGGACTGTCAGGTCTACCACTGACACGTTGGGGGTGGGGACACGGAAGGCCATGCCGGTCAGCTTGCTGTAAAAATATTATACAAGTTAAAAAAAATAAAATACTGCAGATCTAGTTCGTAAGAGATGTACTGTAGTACATCTACAATGAGGAGTTTTTGGCACAGACCCGTTGAGCTCAGGGATGACTTTGCCGACAGCTTTGGCAGCTCCAGTAGAAGCAGGGATGATGTTCTGGCTTGCACCACGGCCGTCCCTCCACAGTTTGCCAGAGGGGCCATCCACAGTCTTCTGTGTGGCAGTGATGGCATGAACTGTGCTCTGATGGACAAAGACAAGTGACGAGAGGATGATTAAATAAAGCTTAAAGGCCTCAACATTGTAAGGTCATGTTAGTGGTTTGTTAATGTGGTTTAGGGGCTGCTTAGCATCTCTGCTAGATTGTTCCCAGGTAGAGCATTTTAATCCTCACCATAAGGCCCTCAATGATGCCAAAGTTATCATGGATGACCTTGGCCAGGGGGGCCAGGCAGTTGGTTGTGCAGGAAGCATTGCTATGTGGAGATGAAAAATAAATAAATTAGTACTTTTTAAAATAAACCATCAAATGTCAAATATTTGGATTTAAAACTAGATTCATATTTAAAAACCGTCTGAAAGACACACTGAATCTTACCTGACAACCTTGAGGGACTTGTCGTACTTCTCGTGGTTGACACCCATGACAAACATGGGAGCATCAGCACTGGGTGCAGAGATGATCACTCTCTTGGCACCACCCTTCAAGTGAGCCTGTATTGTTGCATTGAAATTAATTGGTGTCATGTTAATTGCTGGTCACATTACATGCCATAATGTAAAAATTGAACTATATATTGAAAGTATATTTAAGAGAATTTGACCAGGTTGAATACATACAGAGGCTTTCTCAATTGTGGTGAACACACCAGTGGACTCAACCACATAATCGGCACCAGCATCGCCCCATTTGATGTTGGCAGGATCCCTCCTGGAAATGGAAAATAAAAATGTTAGTCATACTGCATTATTCCTTAATTCTTCCTTTTCCTAATTATTGTGACAATGGAATTAAATTGAAACTGGATAATGAAACTCACTCATGGAAAACAGTGATTTTATGACCATCAATGATCAGCTTGTCACCCTCAGACTTGACCTCACCCTTGTAGCGGCCATGGGTGGAGTCATACTTGAACATGTAGACCTAGAGAAAGATTGTGAACAGTTTAATTAAAAGCCAAAACCGACAAGCCAACAATATGGCATTTAATCATTAATTTTAAATCCTGATGCCTTATTTCAAGCAGTCTTATTGACCCACCATGTATTCTAGATCAATGAAAGGGTCGTTGATGGCCACAATCTCCACCTTCTTGGAGCTGAAACCAGCACGGGTCACCAGACGACCAATGCGGCCGAATCTGAAAGAAGAAAACATGCGAGTCTGAGCGTGGCCTCTAGGTGGCAGTATGACCTCATGTAACTACCAGACTCACTGACAATCATGTCTTAAGCAGATGTTTATTAATTGGACACAAACTGAATAATTATTATTAGCTGAAATTATTCATTTGTCATCACTTCAGCCTCGGCATGTCCTACTTCACATTACTGTTCCAGCCTTTTCCCCGTTATGCTGGAAACAGAGGCCACCAGGAGACCTGAAACCACAGCTGAAGAAAGGCCAGGGTTCATGAGGGAGGGCTGCGGGTGATATGTATTTTAGAGCATATGGCTGATCAACTCTCACTCTCTCCTCTCTTGGAGGCAGTCAAAAAAGTCAAAGAAACCACTAGTGTGTCAATCCTGGTGACGGCAGTGCACTGTTTGATCAGAGGTTAAGTTACTTTTTAACCAAAAGCCTGGCAGAGATGTACTCTGTCCTCACAGAGGGGAGGAAGAGGGCCAGACAGATAAAGAGTGGCTTCATGAGGCAGATAGGTAGACTTTCACGTCAGATTACGTGTGTTTAAGTTACGCAGGCCCTCTTCTGCACTTGCCTCACACAGAAAGAAAAAACAATCCCTTGTTGAATGAACCCCATGTTGTAGCCACTGCTCACATAGTTATCTGCTGAGGCCAAAGGTCAAATATCAAAACATGAGAACAGCTGGGCGACGTGCACATTGTGGCATATGTGCATGTCCACCATTACAAAACATGCTTACTTCAGCCATGTATGGTGTCACTATTAATTACATAGAGTCTTTGTTTGTCCTGCTATTCAGATCACAAGGTCAACACAGTCAAGGCTGAAGACTCATCTAATCATTAAAAGTATATTCAGCTAAAGAAGAGACAGACCAGCATGAACCAGTTGTACCATTCCCTCAGTGTGAAGGTCCCACAGCCTAAAAATACTAAAACTAAAAGGATGTCTTAATCTTTCACTAGTACTTGCACCTCAGTGAACCTCAGTGAATGTCCTTACAGTCATTCACTTTGTGCTTTATGTGACATCTTCATACAGGCTTTTAGCACAAGCTTATGTTTAAATGAACATTAAAAGAAGGTAAAAGTATGGATCTTTGTGTACATAACACATCCTTAATGTCGACCATTTCATTTCAACCCCAGGCAGTGCATTTTGAAAATTAAACCAAGGCAGCCATTATTGAGAAAAAAAAAACACAATCACTCTCAAATGCTTCCTGGTGCGCAGATGAGGGGAGTGGAATTGTGAGTCTGGGGTCCAGATAATGGTGAAGTGTGTGTTGCCCATTTAATTTAATTAAAGATACTTAAAGTGAGGTCATTAACATTAACACTGTTCACTCACCCATTGATACCGACTTTCACCATTTTGCCTGGGTTGGTCTAGTCCTCTGGAGAAGAGAGAGCAGAAAAACAGTGTTCTGTTAAATACTGAGAAAGCATTTATGATGGCACACATTTATGGTGCTATTAATATTCAGTTCATGATAGTTATTTTGTTTGTTGATAAAATAGTACAAAACGTGCTAAAGTATTCCACTGATAAGTTATCAGCAACCGTAGGCCAATACTTCAGGCTGCAACTGTTCATCCAAGGTACAAGGCCTTTCAAGTGTCGAAATCTAGGCAAAACTAAAGTTTCTCATTTTCATATGTAGCTATACACACAATAAGCAAGCCATGAAATAAAGCACAAGACGTTGTAGTGCAACTTTCCGGTCGATTTGGCTTTAAAATGATTCTGAATCAAGCACATGCACATTGTCCCCAGGTGATCTAAATCTGGGTGTTCATTCCTGCAGTGGCCTCACCCACTCCCAGTAAAGCCACTGGTACTGAAGGTATTTACCGTTTGTGAGAAGTGTCGTTCTGTCCTGGACTCCGGGTGCGAGTGGGGACCAGCAAAGTTAAGATGTGGTTTTATGAGTGAGCAGAGTTTGAAACCACACCCCCTCGATGGTCACCGCTCCTGCCCCCGCCCCCTCTGAATGTCAAGGTCGTCAGCCTGCAGAGAGGCATGCACACTGGCCTCTACAGCTTCACTTCATAAATAACAGATAGACACTTTAGAAGCTTCTCCCTTATCATCCCATTTCATGCTAAAGGCTTGAGACATGGGAATAAATAGTTTCATTTACCTAACATTTTAAAAAAAAGCCACCTTTAAGTGGTCTAGATATAGCTACAGCAGCATTTTTATTTTGGGTACATTTTTTCAGAGTTGTGTACAAAATGGGGGTGTCTGGTAACAGCTTAAAGGCTTCAGATAGTGGATTGAAAAGAGAGAGGGGCTCCATGCTGACCTTCTCAGTAAATACAGATACAGAGACACAGAGGGAGTGAACCAAGGATCAAATCTCTGACTTTTGACTCTGACATTTAATGTCCAAAGACCATGACCCTTCACTTTCTGTACCTCTCCATCACCTCAGCAGAAGTCAGAAGTTCAGTGTAGGTTACTCAACTGGAGCACACGATCGTTGTGCATCTGCAAAAGGCTTCATTAATTTGAGTTTACTGAGTCAAATTGTTGCTTTTACTAACTCAAATAAAATTTCATTAAAAGACAGGTAGCTTTGTCCTTATCAGAAGGTCCTGACAATGTGTTAAAGTGCTGCAAAATTAACTGTCTTCACTTTTGTTCATCGCATACAAAATATAAAAAGACACAGACATCAATTCTTTTGTGTTTTTTTTTTCTCTTAAGTTTATTTTGACTAATCTGTCTGGCAACAGCAGGTCTTTGAAAGGAAAGCACTCCTGGGGCAATTATAAAATGTTCAACCAGAATAATGAGACTGTCAGTTTAATCCAGGAGCCATTCGCAATGAATCATGTTGGAAATATACTCTCTAGGTGCATACTGGGCCTCACCAGCAGCCAGTCCTGACAGTGAATTGAAACCTTACCCATGGCATGGCATCTTGTCACCACAGCAGACAGCAAACGTGCAACAGATTACACAGCTAATTCACAGTCAGTAACGTGTGTTTTCCACTTTAGCAGATTGTGCGATTAAACATATTCTGCTGCAGCAGACGTGTCACTCTGCACCAAAACCGAACGGTGCTGGTGTGTTTTATGGGTGCAGTTCGTTTCTCTGGTCACAGCTGATCTTCCACAAGCCTGAGTGCATGCATGGCAGTCTTGGCCTTTGCTTTGCAGCTTAAGGTCAAAGAGGGGAAGTAAAGGTCAGGCTAAGATTAGACACTGGCTGGCTAAAGAACACTTGATCATGCTTTACTCTCGGTACTGTAAATGCCTCCTCATATGAATCAAATGTTATGTCCATAGTACAACAGCCACATTTTTACTTGGCATCGAAAGGAAAAGATGGGGAATGGGATTAGATATCTGGGGTATTACTGTTGTTACTGTTTAGTTTAGTAGAAAGTTTCACTGTAAAGTTACAGACAAGATGTTTATTCGAAACACAAACAATCACAGCTGCATTATTGTCAAGTTTCTAATTTTAAGTTTTATTGTATGTGTTATTTTACATAAAGGTCTATCTAGTTCATTTTATCAGATAGTGCAGCAGTAACAAAACATATAGATTATGTTGTTTGTGCAGAATCGCGTCTGCATGTAAAAGAAAACCTCCAGCTACATCAAAGTCCAGTACAAAGTCCAGAGAACAGCTCTGTGTGGTAACACATAAACAATAGACTGCCATCAAGTGTTACTGTGGAAAAACTGCACCCTCTAGCTTCCGTTAGGTGTCAATAAACAAACATATTCTACAGTGATGTATGTTTATGGCTGCACATTCTGAAAACACCCAAGGTGGCATCTTCAAATCGCTTGTTGTCCAATCAATAATCCAAATCCAATTATATTTAGGTTAGAGTGATTTAAAATAGAAAATATTTAAATATGGGAGGGTTGAACTGGTTCACCTGATAAATGATGTAAACAGCTAATAAATGACCAAATATTTCATTTAGAACTTAATTTAGTTTTTTGCTCAAATACCAGCATTAACTTGATGTTCTGATAAGATCCCATCAGTTACACTACGTCACCACTAGTCATTTTTCATCTGACATGCTCTAAGATTTTAATTATCTGTAACGTCTTTCTGAATAGTTTGAGTTTTTATTCAAAAAGACAAAGCCTGTCCACATAAACCCTTAAGTATTGCCTAGCTGCTCTATAATTTGGCATATTGTGGGTAAAATGACTTTCAGTATGACCATGAAATACTGCATACAGTTGGCTAGACGGCCAATTTATACGTTTATATTTATATGAATAGTGCTTTGAGATTTTTGGCATGAAACGTTAAGTAAAACCTCAAATGCCTAAAAAAAAAAAAAAACCCATGTCGAAGAATCCGAGGCTCCCGTTTGAAGAATAAATTGAGCCGACAACCAGTAGGGAGTGAACGTGCTGGGATGACTTTCAGTCGTTCAAATTTCTCTGAGAACAATAAAAAAACAACAACACAGGAAATGTCAAATCCATTTATTCATGCAAATCATAGGTAACAAAAAACAAACCACAAGAATTACAGGTGCTGTCATTTTTGGATCTCCACATCCACTACACCTGATTTTAACACACAACCCTGTGGCCACAAAATGTGTGACAATGTTTGCACTTGCTGTAAGCGGACCAAGCCATAAAGTGCCAAGCTACTTAAACAAGCTCAATCAAAAATGATCATTTGATGTAAACATAGATCATGTGTTTTAATATTCAGCTTAATACTTACACATGGAATAAACTACAACTGCTGTTAAACAACTACAACAGTAGGAAGCATCTGATCTATGCTGCATGAAACCACATTAGCACTGTTAACACCATACTACATGTAAGCATCCTTCACTGCAGGTGAACAGCTTTGCAAGTGCGTTTCTTTATGTTCTAAGAAGGACGTAATCAGTCTTTTCTTCTTTTTACTAACAGCCCAGTCCGCTCATGGATCCGATACGATCCAGCTTCAGCCCAAAGCATCCCCGGTTCCATCCCCTCCGTGACCGTTCTGGTTCCGCTCGCTTCTGATTGGCCAGGGCACCCTTCAGCAGGCGAAGCCAGGGGGTCTCGGGTTGTGCTTGCGCATCAGCCCATTTGGGGTACTCTGCTGCTTTGACCCCAGAGGAGAAGGTGGACTGCTCCTCTGGTTGGCTATTCAACAGGTTCTCCAGGTCATCCAGGGTCAAAAGATCATTATAGTGTTCCAGAAACTGCTCCATGAACTACAGAGGGGGGAAAGAAAATCAAATGTAATTGTCAGGGAGTGTACGAAGGAGAATAATTCAATCAGTGATACATTTCATTACTCCTTTATTCTGGGCTGGGCTGTTCTATTCACCCACTCTGAATTCTCCTCAATATACTTTTTCTCTATTCTTCTCCTTCCCCTCGCTCACTCTGTACCTGCACAGCATCAGGAGAAGGATGCAGAGCACGAGCCTCTGTGATCTCCAGGGGTGTCAAGATGAGTAGTGTGGCACAAAGCAGCACAGGATACAGCATGGTAACAGATGAATAGCAGGAAAAAGAAGATAAAAAACTGGAAACAATGGCTGTAAAGACACAAACAAAGAAAGAACATTATGTGGAGACATTAAAATTACTTATAAAAAGCAGTCAGATTAGAAAAATTATAGTTTCAAAGAGCACCATTTTAATAGTCAAATATCTTTGTGTACTTTTTAAAAAATCTTTTTATATCTTTAACATTTACTAATAAATTGTCTATTTAACAGGGTTCATGAGGAGAAATACCGTTACACACAGACAAGCAAAGCAAAGGATGTAATGTATATAGGGCATATAGCCGTAGCTAATTCGCAGCCCCCGCATCTGGTTAGGCATAAAAACAAATTTAGGTTAAAACAAACACGAGTCCACAAAACAGAATTTAAATAAATATTTTCAAATTAAACCAATGATACATTAAATTATTGTCATTCAGTGTGTATTTCAGATATTATGGATTTTGGAGTAAGATGCTTATTATTTAACAGTAAATAAAATCTTTTAAAAATTAAGTTTGACTTATTCTTTTTTAAAATCTCATCTCAGTTATTAACCTGAAAATAAACGATTCAGCTTGTTGCAGCTATTCTTAATTTAACATAGCTTAAATATCCAACATAAAAGATCTAAATTTAAAATAAAGTTTAAGATGGAATACAGACCTGTTTGTTTTTACTCAGAGCTCTGTCTTCTGCTCTCACAGGCTCCTCTTCATTTCCCTCACACTCAGTCTCTCAGCTACCTCTCACTTGTTGGCACCTGCTGGGAGCATCACTATCTCACTCGCCTGGCTCCTCCTACTCCTTGCTCTCACTATGTGATGGAACTGAAAGGATGATTTTCTTCCTCTTGTGCCCGTCCTCTTGGCAGAAGCTGAATGTTGGGGCATCAGCTGGGATGCTGCAGAGGTTTTGTAAAGCCGCAAACGACCCCCCTTCATCTTGCTCCCCCACATCTCCTTTTCTTTGGAGTGATGTCATACTCTTGGAGAGAAAGACTGTCATTGCCAAGGTGACTGTGTGGACTCTTCTCTGTATGCCATACTGATGGTGCGTGAACCAAGGTCAGAGGGCATTAATGAGGACAGACTGCTCAATGAACAATAGGACTAGGACGTTATGAAGTGAACTAGCTGGAAAGATTCACAAGTTCTATGTCATGATTTAATCAGCATTATACATTTCCCATGTGGCAACAATGCTCCTTGTGCTCATTAGCCTCCGTTCTCCCAGTTTCTGTGGTCTTTCCCAGCATCTACTGACCTTCCCTCTGTGTTGGGTAAGTTACAGTCTGTCAGTACCATCTGCTTCCTCTACCCCCTGCTGCCAAATTACAACACTAGCAGGAGATGCCCTATCCAACACTGACCTCAAAGATCAGCAGCCTCCGATTGTTTCAACTACATAAACCCCTGCAATTAGAAATACATGTCAGCTGGCAGGGATTCATGTGCACCTGTTAAATCAATAAATATTTTCAATAAAGGAAGGTGCAGTGAGCTAGATGTGCATAATCAAACCTTTCATATCCATGCAAGCAAGAACTGTGTACAGCATTAAGTTATAAAAAAGGGCAAATTTACTCATATTTGTGCACTTAGCACCCACTGAGGCCATTTAATGTCAGATAAAAACCCAACTGCTGGTGAAATCATATCGTTAGTCTGTTGTTGGCAAAGTGTCTTTACATAACATATCAATCACACATACAGAAATGCACCCCTCTCATCTTTTCAGAGAGGACAACGTGTGGGAGAGGGAGTAGGCGAGAAGGAGAGAGATTAGTGATGAGGGGAGCTTAGGGAGGGGGTTAAACTAATGTGCATGTGATGTCAGTGAAGAGAGGAGGGCTGTAGGAGGTAATGTAGGTAGCAGAGAGGAGGAGGAGGAGGAGAATGGGATGTAGAAATGCACCAGGCAGGGAGCAAAGGGAGACATACAAAAGAGATTGATTACAGGTGAACCGAGTGGCCAAAGTCTCAGATGGAACAAGGGAAAAAAAAGTAAAACACTTGTGGATAAGGAAAAGAGTGAAAGTGTTTGATAGAAATTTCATATTACACACGAAAAACTAAACTTAAAATTAAGTGAAGCCGCATATACGGTAGTAACACTGTCTAGACAAGCTGTGACAACCCATTAAACACTCCTGTTCAAACAGAATAGAAGCAGACATTCAAAGCTGCTTGTAATGATGATATAAATTTAGTTGACTTAACCTTGCATACTCCCAACCCTTCACACATTTGTTCGTGTCAGCCTTTTATTCAGGCTGCAGAGGCAGGTGAGTGATGAAGCTCAAACTAAGACAGGCAGGCATTTTATTAAAGATGTCTTTTGTTAGAAACGCCGTTAGACTATTGTAGTTTGGTGCTAAGTACCAATATCTTAAAAAATATACAATAAAATTTAAAAAAAGGGTAAAAACATAAAAATGCAACACTCCATTTCAGATAAAAGATTAAAAGAGACAAAAATAAGACAAAAACAAGGAAGAAGAAAATCAGTTTCTGAGGCGAGCTCGTCTGGATGTGCGGGCAATGGGTGTCGTCACTTTTGGGGTCTCACTCTCTGCCATTAGAGCATCTAAAGGAAAAAAATAATAAAATCAAATTAAACCTTTATGGAAAGATGAAAAGTGATGGGCCATGAACTACTAGTTGAAAGGGTCACAGTGCTCACATTTTCATGTGTTTAGTTTGACCATTTAAAAAAAATAAATAAATAAAAAAAATCTGAGATATCCTTAGATCTTGGATTAGTGCTGCTGTAGTGCAGAGCTCACTCTAATAACCACCTGAGCTTCCAGTGCTAAATCTGTGCTGCAGTCCACTGGTTCAGACAGAAGAATTTCAGCAACGTTCAGACTAAGTATCTTCTTAACTTTTCAAAATTATGAATGAAACTATTTACACATGAAC
>OMLM01003645.1:29923-57731 GCA_900302695.1 Helostoma temminkii
AGATTCAAATTCATTTGAACAATTTTATATCCTTTATGCCAGTTTTATTTTTGCTTTAGCTGATACTTTAATACCATTAGCCATATTATATAATTTTAATATTTAAATTTCACAATCACTGTAGTGGACTGTTTTGCAAACTATACAGTATACAGGGGTTGTAATGTATACATATCTGTGCAGCCTCATTACCTTAGCTTTGCTGGATGGTGCCTTTTCTTTCTCCTCTCTCTCCTCTGTCTCTCCTCTCCTCCTCCGTAGCTCAGTGCTCACACTGCGCTCAAGGTGAGACACCTGCCAAAAAGCCACGCAGCCACACAGAGCGAACAGTTGGGCCAGACACACACAGTTTACTGCAGGAGAGAAATGTGTTGTGTGATTAAAATCAAGTTGACAAAGCTAGGAACTCTTGGAGAAGTTCTACAATGTCAATATAGACAACACATTGTACAAATGCCACATCACAAATGTCCCGAAGTCACTCACCTTGTTCACCTTGCTCAGTAGACTCTTGGGATCCATCTTGCACTTGGCCAGCATCCTTGTTGACTTCCCCACCTTCTGCAATTTGATCTAGCAATAGACGAGCACTGCGCTGTAGCAGCCGAGAGCACAGCTGGTCAGGAGATTCAGCCAGGAAGTATATGAGACGAATAGCTTGTTCCATGAAGCTCTGCCAGTAAGGGTCTTCCATCACCACACCTGGAGCAAATACCAACAGACACAGTCAGAACTAAACCCTGACAGGTAACTGCTGAAACAGAAAAACAGAAAAGTATTTACCTTCAGCAAGAGCCTGTGTGAGGCATGTGAAGAGCTGATGGTCCTGGGGCAGTCTGAATGGAGCACCTTTTGATTGCTGGTAGAAATAATGTAGCATGATGTTAACATTGTGAAAAAACTAGTTGTATCCTAGCAGGCTTTGCCACAATCTAGATTTACACATTTAAGGAAGATAACAAAAAAAACTATCCAAGTAAATGGTTAGTTTACTTGGTGGATAGAGTTTGACTGACATTACTTGCAGAGCATTTGATATCAATTGTACTTTGCAGTTATTCCCTGTAAGTTCTAAATATTTAACAGTTTCTAAATCAGGATATCCATTATTCACATTTTGCCATGTATCTAAGCATGTGCAAACCACGGTTTATGTGTTCTTACCCTGACATGGTCAGTGATGCTACAGATGGTGATAACTGTGTCTCTAGCCAGAAGGAAGTCTTCAGTAACTTTTTCTCCCAGAGCCACAGAACAAAGAGTGTCCAGATTACTGAGGACCACCTCTCTCTCTGCCCTGTTACAACATTGACAGAGATAGAGCCATTTTTACAAAGAGGCATAAAGAATGTTTTTTTATTCCCAAATGATGACATGATTATGCAAAGTGAAGCACTAACATTTCTGCCCTTCATCACCCTGACCGCTGTGTGCTGGCCTTGCCAGTGCTAGGCTGCTGCCCAGTTAATGCACGTGGGAGGAGGGTTAGGAGAAGCGTATACGATTTAATAGGTTATGAATGCTAGCGACTGGATGAAGAGAGGAAACAGTGTGGGTGGACTGCAGATAGTCTCTCTATGCTCTTGCGTGCTCTTCCTACAGCACTGGCAGTCTTTGAGGGAGACTGAAGGAGAACACTAAAATATATCTATATATTCATTGAAATGCACTGGCAAAAAGCCTAGTTATATGGTCGTGACTTTGATTACAATGAAGAGGATATGAGGCTGAGCTGAGTATTCTGACTAATGAGGATTTGATGAATCTCAAGTAGCTGAGGGAGGATGAAAATGCATAAGGAAGTGCCTTTGTGTGGTGTAAAATACTACTTTCAGATAGTTTTTAAAAAATGTAATATATTCAATTTTATCTTTACAATCCTGTTTGCACATGTACAGCAATATGTTAAGTAGAGATGCAAACCTTTCATGAAATCTGATTTAGGGATCACGGTTTGTTTCCTGCCTGAACATGTGAACAATTGCAAACAAATAGGCAGTAAAATTGAGTTTCTTCCCACACAGTTTTGCTGTATTCCACAATTTAGAACATTTAGAATGTGAGTATCAAAAAAATAAATTAAAAAAATTTTAAATTCTTTATCTATAGTAAACATACCAGTTAAAGAAAACTGTAATCCCTGTATTTAGAACAACAACAACAACCACCAAAATTAGTCTGGTTCTTACCGTGCAGCCATGCCCAACAGTAACACTGCAGCCCTTCTGTTTAAGCCAGAAGTCTCTCGTTTTCCAGTAAACCTCTCCCACAAGACCTGCACAACAGTGGACTGGAGATTGCTTCCACTGCCAAAGAACTCCTGTACCTGCAGAGACACATATGAATAGGTACAACTCCCCATATGATATTCTAAAGGTTATGTCATGTATTTTATTTGTATTTACAAGTGTTGTAGTTAACTCCTTAATGAAACCCAAACATACACAGTCTATAGCTGTTACAAACATGTTCAACAGTATATGTAACTGTCTTTAATTGACCACCATAAACATGATAGGTTTATTAACATAAATTACTCACTATTTCCTCAAGACATTGTATTGTTCCCAGGGACGCATCCACCATCAGCTCAGATAGACTTTCCACAAGAGTTTGGGCTTTCATCCTAGTTAAAAAAAATTAGACAGCTGCTTTTAAGAACCGAGCGCAAAACAAATGTACGCCACGTTTTTGATATTTATTGCATTGCATATCACTAGCTATCTTTTACATTTCATTATATTAGTTAAGGGCCCATCATTTTCAAGTATAAATTACAAGTATTACAGACCTGACTGTGTCTCCCTGAGGGTTCAGATAAAGGCGCCTGTATGCCTGAACAACAGCATCTTTAATGGCAGCATCAGTTGACCAGACCAAAGGCAACATCTTCCTCACTCCACTGACAGAGTTGGCAACACTGAACTCGCACACTGTCACACAAAACTGCACAGCCTCCTGGACAACTAAGAACACACAACACGTGTATGAAAATATCTTCACCCTGCTAGTGAGTAAATTCAAAATCAACTTTTCAAGTGGCAAATATTGCCTTCTACCTGAAGTGGTTTTCCAGTAGAGCATGGTGTTGATAACAGATATTGCCTTTTCCACTTGTAAGGCAAATGTTTCTGTGTCTCTCAGGTATTGTACCAACATCTCCTGCTTTTTCAGTTCCCCATCCTCCCCCTGTTTCTCTCCCTCTTTTTGTGGGGTAGGTGGCAAGTTCTGGCTGAGCTCAGCAGTATCCTCGTCAGACCCTGAGGAAAACAGAATATGTCAATTATGCTGGTATTAAAAAGGAATTATACAATATTTCAGTGACTTAAACCATTCTTCCATTTCTGCTCAATTACTCAACACTTCCTGCTGCTGCATAGTAATTAAGTTAAATCGTTTTCCTTTGCAGCTAGGCTTTGTGTGTGTCAGGCTGCCATATGAATATATTAGCAACATGAAGGAGTAAGCCGTTAAATTCTGACTGTCTCTTTGCAAACCAGTCCCTTTTTGGGACTAATTCCCCCTTTGGGACTAATTTTGGTTTTTGCCACTCTCACAGGGCCAAACAAAAACACATTCTGACTTAAATATTGATGAAAACAAAAAAACTTGTAAATCAGGTTAGAAATTTGTAATTTAGTATGGGATGCTTCAGGTACAGTAGGTGAACACACGCAAAAGTGTGTGTGAGATAACCATGGATATATTTTCAATTCAATAATTATACACCTGAGATGGAGAGAAAACCCTGCACTTAAAGTAATGAGTCACTGCCTTCTACTGAAGGTAATGTATTCTTTAACTGTAGTTCAACTGAGTATTGTCCCCATTGTGATTATGATTTACAGATACTCCTCGCAACATCTGTAAAAGTATAAAGAATTTGCTGACTCCTAAAATGAGAAAGGGTAACATCTAAGATCTAAACAGATATTTCACAAGTTTAATTTAAAAAAATAAAACTAATTTTGAACAAATTAAATTCTTTATGTAATGTAAATTTAGTAAGGCCTGAACACAGTGATCTGACATCGCTGTAAAAGGGTTTAATAGTTTTAATGAAGAGACAATGAAAAAAAAAAATAAGCAGAGAACTGAAATATGTTCAGTTTTGCTTCCATTAGAACTCAAACAGAACAGCACTTTTGAGTACATGTGAAGAAATGAATCGACTGAGCACAAGCTTTACCTTTGAAAATCAGAGCCAGTGTGTCCATCAGAGTCTCAGCAGTGACAGTGGACAGAGAAGCAAACATCTCAGATTCAGGGAAGCATCTGTGTGCTCTTATGCAGAGACGTACTGCGTTTCTGTAGATGATGAGGAAAAAAGAAACCTCACATAAACTGTTGTATAACTTAATGCAGGAGAAAAATCCTTCCGGTTATAACTTAAGGTCACCATTGGTGCGTAGTATCACCTGTATTTGTTGACACGGAGATACTGAGCAATCTGCACTGCAGTTGCTCTATCATCTGCCTCCATTTCTACCTCCACATCATTGTCTCTCTCATCCTCCTGCTGCTCCTTTTCAGCTTCACTTGAGGGCTCCAGCTCTGCCCTGACAGTGACAAGCAGCTCAGGCTCCATGGCAGCCCACAGCTCAGATGCTTTAATCACTGCCACTGCCAATAGGCAACAGAAAAGAAATATTCATGTAAAAAGAATGAAGACATAGAAAACTGTTTATGTAGTTTATGTAGAAATCCAGATTGTAATGCTAGAGTGCCACCATTTGATTATAATCTGCAATGATTTCCTTGTCGGTCACAGTATTCTCCCCTTCAAGATATGAAGTCGTATTCTTTCTAAAACTAACAAAAATGAAAGGATTCAGTGTCTTGAGAATGGCTGGAGTCTTATTTACTAGTTATTCATGTAGTCATGCATGTAGTGATCTGAAAACAAATACATATATTTAAGTAGAGTGGGGCAGGTTGCTTTTCAATTTGTGAAGAAAAAAATAACAAAAACATGCAAATCTAAAGCCAGAACGCCATAATTGATGCTGCAGAACATAGATGCTATGCTGGTGTTCTGTTTCTTGAAACCACACATGCCACAAATTCAAGCACTTAATCAACATGCATTCTTACGTGTGTGAATTATGACAGATTTTATGTGAACTCTGCTGTCTGAGTGCGTTGGCCTCAGATCACCAGAGAAAAAACTCATAGCTGACTTAACACTGATAAGAACTAGATATACCCATTGCCTCTAAACATGCACACAAAACAGAAATACATAACACCAGCTTCATCCTCGCAATTACTCCAATGAAACTTCAAAGAAATAATATGAGTTGAGCCAAGTCACTGTAGGCAGGTCCTTACAGCAGTCCTGCCCTGCACTGCCAGGATTAACTGCCAGTCAAGGCAAGATTCACTTAGCTCACATTTGCCTTGGTCTCATCACCGGGGAAAATGTGATAAATAGACTCAAGATGGATGTGAAGAGGATTTTTAGTGATTGAAGTTTGTGTATACCAGGTGCCTTCGCCTCCAGCTTCTCTTTCATTTCCTTGAGTTTGGCAGTTTCTTTCTCCAGTGGTTTCTTCAAATCTGCACTGCTCAACTGCAAAACATACATTGCAAAACATTGAGACTGTGAAACTTTCTACCATTTTGGCCTAAAAAAAAATTTTTTTTAAAATTTAAGATACCTTGCAGCTATAAGGATTGTGTGCAATAAAAGCTGCCAACAGCTGTATAGCACTCTTCACCACATTTATAGATTTATCCATCAGTCGTCCTACAGCAAGTTCCATCACCTCGCTGTACCTACAAAGGGGCAGTGCCTAAACATATGGACAAGTTTCAGTGACTGGAGTTTAAAGTCATACTTTTACAAATAATACTACCATTAATAGAAAACATACTTTGCTATTAACGATGCGTGTGTAGACCTGCAGCACACGTGCTCTGACATGGGAGTGTGTGTCATGCAGATGTTCCTGCAGCGTATCAAAGAAACGATCACGGTCAGCTTTACCAGATTCGTCGAGCCCGTCGCCACATAGGACTCGCACAAGTATCTCTCCCAGAACCTCACACACAGCAACACGCATAGTGTGGCTCTGGAAAACAAAAAAATGGCAAAATCGGAAATTAGGCTTCATCGAAACATTCGATACTGTGGTTTATTCCACAAATGTGAAGATCTAAATGATGACTTATATATTTTTGGCATTTTCAAATAAATGAGGAGGGATAACAGAGCTTACACGTGTGAAAGAAAGATTTGACCAAACAAAATACCACACTTGTGTTCTGTGTGGATGTGTTTCTGAACTCTGCCCTCAGATTACCAAAGACACAACTCATGGCTCACTGAATAGCAAAGAGAGCTGGTTGAACTTCTTGCCTTTTCCACACACAAACGCGCACGCACACACACTGTCAGCGTCACCACAGTAATTATGCCTCTGTGACTGTAGAGGAATAATTTGGGTTGAGCCAAGTCACTGTAGGCAGGCCCTTACAGCAGAGCAGGAATTCTCCCCTGCACTGCCAAGATTACCTGCCAGTCAAAGCAAAAAAGAACCCAGCTCTCATTCAGCAAGCTCATATTCGCCTTGGTCTCATCATTGGGCAAAAATGTAAACCAAACAGGAAGAAATGTAAATTTAGGCAGGGTTTAGGAGAGACATTTTGAATTTCTTTCCAATTCACTGTGTTGGTAGTGCATAATATTTTGGTCCTAAATTAGTGATATAGAATGGCTTCGTGAGAGCAAAAGCCAGTGTAACTGCAAATTTTTCAGTTATGACCTACACCTTAATTATGACCTAAACGTAATAGGAAAGAAGGACAAAAATATTTTTTTCTGTCTGTTTATTTGTGAAGCACAAAGCATTATAACAGTCTTCTATTCTTGTATTCTCCTCTTTTCCTTTATGTTCACATTACTGCACCAGTCAATCACAACCCAGAACAATGATGCAGGTTTATCAGCAGTAAATGAAATTTACGAACCTATTTATGAACAACTCCGTGCCAATTCCTTACCAATCTGGCTAACTATGTAAACCTCCACGAATAAAGTCCGGAAATCTAAAATAAGCTGTGATTTATGGAGAATAGAATGTGCCAAATTAAACATAGAGACTTGTTCCTTCATATTAAAAGTGCTGTTGCTCTCACACAAAGGTCAACACAGTGATGACATAACAATATTAGGGTTTCATCTCTGCATTGTTTTCATAGAGCTTCAACTGTTTTTATGCACAAGCAATAAGGTTATGATTCTCCTGACATAAGGACTAGTTAATCTCTTGTTAGCAGAATGAACATGTCAAGATGCACAATACCTCTCCTTCCAGGTGAGTGATGAGCACACTAATGTTTGGGATCATCATTTCAGGTACCAGGGTGCTGAGTTCTGAGAGAAACAAAGCAAAGGCTTTGACCCCTGATCCCTCTCTGGCAAGTTCCTCACTTGACCTCTGACCAATCTCCCTGTATGGTGGAGAAAAATAAAAAAGCATCCTCTATCCAACTGTGATCATTTGCAGGCAAAGAATCAGGCTCTTCAACAAGCAGGTCTGCTTGAAAATATTTTTGTAAACGGGCCTGCTTCTTGCAGAGTTCATATAAATACAAATAATTTGTACCAACCTTATCACTTCGCCTATGATAGCCCTGACTCCATATTCTGTGCTCCATACAGATACGGCTTGAGCAAACACAGTTGACAACTGCTCGAAGTGTTGCAGCAACTGGATCACCTTTACACTTGCACCTGTAAATGTTTATAGAGAGTACACAAACATTAAAAAAAAAAAGACCTCTTATTTGCACTAGAAGCAGAGTACCACAAGGTTTTTATTTTTTACAGCTTTTTTCTCTTTATACATGGCAATATTGAAACAGGATTCATGTTTTCCTTCTGCCATAAATCTTGCTTATAGGTTGAGCATATGACTCAAGGACAAACCCAGTAGGTGATTGTACTTCTTGATCAGTACTCCCAGTAGGTGAATTATACAATCTCTGGTGGGCTTGCTCTTGACATGGCTGATGGTTGGGTTCTCAAGAAGTTTATAACAGCAGCAGGTCACACAGCTGTTAAGAGAAAAACACAGAATAAAGAACTATGTTTTATCATGTCGGTGCATCATTATAAAATCTTGATTCAAAAACCATTTTTTACTCTATATTAGGTAATGTATTCATCAGACAAAATAGCAAACTGTTTACACAACAGGCTCGTAATGTTTCATGTTAACTAAAAACTTAATTTTAATGTGTTGTGTAGCTTAAACTTGAACTTTCAATACTCACATACAGAAACTTTAAAAAAAAAAAAAAAGCACTGTGAGGAAATGTAGGTAATGGAAAAAATGAATCATTACATTTAACACAGATTCAAGACCATATACTGCAATTTGGCTCCCTGTGACATTAACTGAAGTGAAAAGACTATTCTCACAGAAGAATTAAGACTACGGTCTTATCAGTACTGAAAGAAAATTAAATAAGACAGTAGTGATACTGTACTATTGCCCAGAACTCCCAACACAGCAAACTACCTGATGAACTCTTCCTCCACTAAAGAGAGATTCCACAGCGAACGGATATCCAGCTGGAGGAGTTGGACGAGGGCCTGTAGCACTTTCTCTCTCTCCGAGTCCCACTGCAGCAAGCCTTCTCCGCTTCCTTTTCCTTTTTTACCACCCTTTGCAATATAGACAATAGTTATGTTAAGCTTTATATATAGTAGACTGTAAATATCTTAAGACAATCAGATAAACTATTTAAAATGAATTTAAGTATAGGCCCTCAGATTACCAAAGACTGTAGTTCATACCCATCAGACCAATTGTACAGAGACTTAAGTTCTTGCCAGCTGACACATATACATTCATACAACACACGCACAAAAACAAACACCTGCACATTGTCTGGCATCTCCCACTCATCCCATCCATTGCTCTTGGGTAGGAGAGGTTGTAGAAGGTGACAAGTGTACTGTGGGTGGGCCCTTACAGCAGTGCAATAAAGCTCCACTACATTGCCAAGACTACCCACCTATCAGCAGGCTAGAAACCACAATCTCTTGGTCTGACTGGATCATAAAACTTGCCATGATCTCATCAGTGGGCATGTTAAGTGGCGTAACAGAAAATGACACTGTCGTGGCAATCTAGCAACATTTATTTAGATAATATCCATACCTTTCCAGGTGCTGTGACAATACTCTGTCTACAGGAGTAACTCTCGAGAATCTCTGTAAGCTTGCAGAGCAAGAAGATGCTCATTTTAACTGCATTAAGCTTCTCTTTGCGCTCTGGAGCAGAGATGGAGGTTGAGACAAGGAGTGCTGGCAGAGAAGCAGCCAAGCCACTAACCACTGAAAGGACAAGAGATAAAAAAAAGAAAGGAAAAAAAAAGAGAAAAGATTACTCTAGCATATCAAAATTATATACTGTCACTTTAAAACATAAGAGTCTTACCTTGTACTAGTAATTCTAGAGTGTCCTCTTTCACATTCAGCTCCACCGAGTTGCAGTGCCTTTAAAAGTAGAGGTATTAGTTATTTGGTCATACACTTCTTAATTGCAATAAACAGAGCAGTCTAGACATGATCTTCACTTACTGGAGCACGCTGTAGCCTGTATCAAAGTGTTCCAGTATACACAAAGGTCCTTGGCTTCTTAATGCTGCCTTGAATTCTGAATGATAGAGATGGACATATTTAGTCACATCAGTTCAAACAAACAATCCTATAGAGTTTATACAATTTGCTGATTTTTTTTTTCACTACGTACTGCTGATACAGGAGGGCAGCTGTTTTGGGGGGACCACATCCTGAACGACGTACTGATTGATGCCCCCAGTCTTCACCAGATCTCCCACACACACCGGTACTAGAAAGTCCCACGACATCCCTGTATCAAAAAAATAAAAAAAATGAGAAACCCAAAGCGAAGAATACCCTTTTTAATAATTATAGCTTATAAACGAAGAAAATAGCTGAGGATAGAGGCTTTAACTACTAAACATCTATAGTCGTGTACGCAGACAAACAAACAGCATGGAATCACGCAATTTGCTGCCTAGTTAACGTTTTAAAAAAGCAGTTAGAGACTATTCAGGACAAACTTTAACGTTAGCGTTAAGTTCTAACAAAATGTAACATGTCTTCCACAGTAATTTAGATTTTTTTTAGCGTTAACAGAAACGTGAACGCTACTGCTTTGTTGTTGTAAACTAAGCTAGCCAGACAAGCTAACGATGACTTAGCTAAGTAGCTAGGCTAGACAGTGAACCCTAACTTCGTCCGTTAATGTTCTTACTTAGCAGAAACAACTTAACACTAAACAACAGTAAATATGTGTTTTACTAACTAAACTACTCTCACCTGTAGAGCTTCGCGTCCCGTTGGCAACAACTTCTCCCTCAGGAAATTGAAGCGTAACCTGCTCCGACCACTCTACAAACGGTCTGATTCAAATTTGTTTGGATATCGCGCCAAAGCGATGGTGATGTGACGTCACATATGTGCGCCGTCGCTGGACTTTGACCCAGCATCACCCCCTACTGGTAAGACACGATCACTACAGCCCAGTGTTTTGTGTTCGAGCTGCAGACTAATGAAATACATACACACACACACGGCAAGTTTTGAGGTAGTAGCTGTATTCAAATGATTGACACACAATCACCCCCTCTCCCCTGTACCAAATGTTTCAGCTACAGAAATACTTTTCATGAAATGTCTTGCTTTCTATATAGCACTCAATCAAATGTTAAAATGAAATGGTTTAACTCACTACCACAGATGACTAATACTGTCAGGATGCAGCATTTGTCTTTTTTGCCCTTGTTATACTTTCAAAAATTAGTGTTCCAAGACTAAACACACAAAACTAACCATACAACAAAACAAAAACTTAAGCATAACAAAACTGTTTTCAGAGAAAATATCTGTAGTCTTATGACTATAGTATAGAGCATGATGAAAAAGTGAAAAGTTAAACCATTATGGGCCAATGTAGTGTTCATTGTTCACTTGTAAAAAAACAAAACAAAAAAAAAACAAAAAACAAAATGTAAAAAAAGTCACAATAAGAGCACCAAAAGTAACTACACACCCACCAAATCTAAATTACTGTTAACCGTTTTGGGGGAAAAACTAAGTTAAATACATTTGTAACCACTTGGCTCCTTCAAGCACACTGCACCAGAAAAAGGCAAATTATGTAAACGAAAAAAAGCACCAAATGTTTAGGAAGATGAGAAACATAAGAATCTAGTAACTAATGAAGAAATGTCCTCATTTTCCATCTGATCAGTTTCCTCATTTAGTTACAGGACAATAAGGTGTTTTCATTTTCTCTTTCTGTCTTGGGAGCATCGTGGACAATACCTGCATTGGCAGAATTGAAACAAAAAAAAGGAAAGGATAAGTAGTTGACTTGATTGAATGCGTAACAATTCACACTTCTACTACAGTGCTACCACCTTCACTTAAATCATTCAGATCAAACAAATTTCACACAGATAACCAGAGTAAATATAAAATGCAGTTTAAATGATGATTTCATTAATTAAAGGGAAAAAAGTTGCAGTCAGGCCCTTGAAATGACTAGCAATAAGTCTTTCACATTGCTATGGAGTAATTTTGGCCCACTCTTCCTTGCATAATTGCTGTAATTCAGCCACACTGGACAGCCTGTTTAAGGTCATCTCAATCAGCATCTCAATCAAATTTAAGTTTGGACATTGACTAGGTCACTCCAAAACCTTAATTTGGTTGTTTGTTTTTTTCCATTTAGAGGTGAACTTGCTCTTGTGTTTTGGATCACTGTCCTGCTGCATAACCCAAGTGAGCTTGAGGTCACAAACTGACCAGATATTTCCCATCAAATAGGGCAAGTCATCCAGGTCCTGAAGCTGCAATGCAGCCATTTTGCAGATCATCACACTACCACCACAATGTTTGACTGTTGACATGATGTTCTTTTTAGTTTTACACCAGATGTAAAGGGACACACACCTTCCAAAAAGTTCAACCATTGCCTCATCAGTCACTGAATATTTGCCCAAAAGTGATAATCAAGAAGTTTTTTAGCAAATGTGAGACGAGATTTTTTGTGTTCATTTTTGGTCAGCAGTGGCTTTCGCCTTTCCCATGCATGCCATTTTGCCCGGTATCTTTCTTATTATTGAATCATGAACACAGACCTTAACTAAGGCAAATGAGGCCTGCAGTTCTTTAGATGTTGTTCTGTGTTCTGACCTCTTGGATGAGTCATCATTGTGCCCTTGAAGTAAGTTTGGTAGGCCGTCCACTTCTGGGAAGGTTCACTTCTGTTACAAGCCTTTCCCATTTGCGTGGCTCTCACTGTGCTTGGCTGGAGTCCCTGAATCTTAGAAATGGCTTTGGAACCTTTTCCAGACGGATACATGCCAATTCCTTTGTTTCTCATCTAGTCTTGAATTTCTTTAGATCACAGCATGATCTGGTGCTTTTTGAGATCTTTCAGCGTGCTTCACTTTGTCAGATAGCTTCTATTTGAGTGATTTCTTGATTCAACAGGTCTGGCAGTAATCAGGCCTGGGTGTGGCAAGTGAAATTGAACTCAGCTTTAGTGATTAATCACATAAAATGTGGTTAATCACAGTTCATGATTTAGCTTTTTCACATAGGGCCAGGCAGGTTGGGACAGTCTTTTCCCCTAAAAACAAAATCTTAATAAAAAAAAAAACAGCATTTCGTATGTACTCTGGTTATCTTTGTGTAATGTTAAAATTTCTTTAATGATCTGAATCATTAAAGTGAGATAAATATGCAAATAAAAAAAGATATCAAGGAGGGGGCAAATACTTTTCATGGCACTGTACACACACTGAAAACAGGACAGGAGAATATACCTTCCATTTCAGTTTAAAGAGTTTTTCTTACCATTTTCCCCTCGGTTTGGTTGTCAGGCCGACGCATGCAAAATGGAACCATTCAATGGAACACTGGAGAAAAGAGAAACAACAGAAAACGTATTGAGCACTGGCTACAGAGAAAACAACACTATTCAAACATGATCAAACACAAAAAACCTTTTCAATGAGACATCACATACAGTCTTGTGGCAATTGCTAATGAATCGTTTGTTCTGTCATCTGTGACCTTTTCCCAAAAGAACACAACCCAAGACCACAGGACTCCTAAGACTCTTAATTTGAGATTAGTGTCTAGAAAATATATGTAACAGAGAGATGGCGTGCATGTAAAGCAGAATAACCGATTACTGATATTACATCAAATTTTTCTTGCACTATGAGTTATACTGCCATGACCCCTAAGGTACACAAATGGTATTAAATGTTAATGTTATTAAAATAAATATATATAAATAAAACTTGGACAGTTCATATAACATCATTATGAGATTAATACTTTTGTGTGTTCTTAGATGTATTTCTGTACATGTTTTGTTAAAGCTCAGAAATATATCCTTACTAAAATTCCACCATTCCACTGTAACTAACCAGTGGTATGGAATATAAGTGATGAGCTTTTTTTTATGTATCTCTGCATTTACAAGTTACAGGGTATATTCTGTCTTGAATTAGTTATTTTTCTGAATAAACAGTTATATAAAGGATCAACATGTTATACTATACATCCTGGCTGCTACACACCGGTGTAGGCATCTGTATTTATTTTTAAGTGCCACAAAATAAAAAAAACAAAAAAACATCCATATACAAAATGCAACTTTATAACTGACAAACAACACACATACACCGTACAAATAATATGTTACTTACATATTACAATAACAGCTTACAATAAAATATTTGCATATTTATATTTATATTATCTATCTGATGGGATTAAGCGGTATAGAAGATGAATGAATTATCTATCTGATATCATCATTATCATCATCATCATCACTTTTCTTCTATTTTCCTTCAGAAAGAGGATAAAAGTGTATTTATTCCCTTTGTCCAATTTTTATCATGTGTGATCCTTATAAGAAGCTCATATACTCAGACATACTATATAAGACGAGGTGCCCAACATAATCTCTATGCGAGAATGTGTCCTATTGTATATAAGGCATGGACTATAAACACTGAAGGCTAATGTTAGTGTCCAATTTATAATGTTGGCTAATTTCTAAATCAAATCACTCCTAATGCTATGCAATGCATCAAAAGGGCCATTTCATATGACCTTTCACTAACACTGAAAAACAGCCATAAAACAAAACTCACATCCGTGTTGTCACAGCCAATCATCTCGCCATAAGAAACCTGGTGACACAGACAGTAAGTGGGTTCGTTGGGGTCCACTGGCATGTCCAACACATCAGATGGATGCACATTCCCAAAGTTGGTGGAAGGGCTGTTGAATTCTCCTCTGATGATGGAAAAATATTTTAAGTGACAACGTGAATAAAATCATAAAGCTTATTTAAAAACAACTAACTTCAAACATGAAAAAAAAAACAGGATAACAGCTGTAAAGCTAGATGACATACGGCTGAAGGAGTTTGACTTTTTTCTGTGCACTCTTAGGACTGCCATCTTCATCTGAACTCTTCACTTTAGACCTTGTTTTAGCTGTTTTCTTTTCCTTCTGTCTGGAGTCACCTACGATTACATGAAAATAGAACAATATTCCATTTCAGACTTACAAAATACATGTCAATAATGCAAAAAATAAAGACATGTAGCAAAAATAACCACACACACACACACACACACACACACCTTTCTTCCCCTTACTGGAGGTGGAATCATAGTCTGTGCTTTCAATCTGCTTTTCCTTCAAATCAGCCTCAAACCGAGCCAGGTCTGTGTCAAGACGCCTGATGTGTTTGTCAACCTGCAGAAAAACAGGATTTCAGCAGACAGAAAGTGGTACATACTTCAAGTACATTATCATTATGTGTCTATCACGCTACAAAAGGTTCCTCCATTTATTTCACCTAGTGTGTAAAACATGTTTCTGTCTAGCATACTAACCATCTCATAAGTCTGCATAGCCAGCTGCACCTTATCATCTCCGAACTCCTTGCATTTACTGTAAGACTGCTGAATCTGCCTCAGTATGGACAGCTTTTGCTCAGAAGAAATAGTCCGGGCACTGGCTGTGTACTCTTTAGCCAGAGAGTCTATCTGTCCTTTGAGATCTAAAGGAGAGACAAGAATGAAACTTTTTACACAGCAGCATTACGTGTTTACTGTAAATTATTATTATTGAACTGATGTGCAACAAGTAATTCCACGATTTTTTTTTTTTAACAAATGTAATTTCAGCGTTTCTCATACTAAACAGGTGCGAGTGAACTGTGTTTGCACATCACTTCTGCCTCTGCTATAAAATCCACTCTCGTTTCACGTCTTTGTCTCACCCTCTGTGCGTTGATCTAGATCCCTCATCAAGTTGAAGTTTCTCTGCAACTCGAAGGGCAGGTTTTCTATGCCTGGTGTGATGGAGGGGAAAAGAGTTTAAATGCTATTTTCAATTAGATCAACGTGAAGCAATCAATCCAACAGGAGCTGTCTTTATTTAATCATCGTACTGCTGGCCCGGTTGCCTTTCACGCTAGCGCTTGAATTAGTTAGCATTCGTAGGTACTGACCACAGTAGCTTAACATTAAGGGGAACAAAAGTACAACACTTTGCTTTTTTAAATGATTTTAAACCAGATCCGCGGGAGTAACGTTGGCACAACGTGGGTGATGCCGTTGTGTAACAGCATCCATTTCTCGCAACAGTGCAACGCGTTTCTCCAGCAAATAGACAGAGCCTAAACCGCTGACCGTTAGAAAACGGATACAGCGCTCTGATCAGCAAGCAGGCTGGCCGGGAACTACACTGCACAACAAAGAAGGACGCGTTAAGGGGCTAAGTTACCACATATCTTCCAGCTATTTCAAAGTGAGATTAATAGCTTACTGTCTAAGTAATGTTCCAAATACATTCCCGCCGCCATCTTGGAAAATGTAAACAACACAGCTTCCGGTTCAAAATGGACAAATCTGATTGGTTGGTCAAACCAGCGTTGACACAAATTCCCATCGAGCTATTGCTGTGATTTCAAGTGAAATGTCATAAATGTCATTAACAATACAAGAAAGAAAAGACGTGAAAACGCTGATAGTAGCAGACGAATATTTCAGTACCGTATTTAGAAAAATATATGCAGATCACTCTAAGTTCTGAGATAAAATTGAGCTTTAATTGAACGTCCTGCATAAACCGTATATATCCAGCAAACCATGTTCAACAATGTTCAAGATTGTGGGGTCGTTTAAATGCTTCAGCCTATAGGCCCCTTAAGTAGTTTGCGGATTTTGAGAGCTTTTTATCACAGTAGTGTTGTAACTTTCACTTTCACGACTGACTGCTTGTATGAAGCTTGCTAACATTTAGTAGAAACCACTTTTTACTTCCATACTTACCAAATAAGAATTTGTGGCAGGAGTGCTCCACTGTCTGCATACAAACACCCAATCAATTGTCAACATTACATGGGAATGTAACAGAATTCAATTTTTGGTTGGAATCCTTAAAAGTGGTAAAACCCAAATTGAAGATACAGTGCCTATAAAAACTATTTAACCCCTTGGATGTTTCACCCTTTTATTGAAACTATAAATCAATCATGGCCAATATAAGTTGGCTACTTCTGAAATATCTGAAAAATACCTCATTAATGTCAAAGTGAAAACAGGTTTCTGCAAAGTGATGCCAATAAATAAAAATATGTATTATGTACATATTAGGTGATGTGCAGTGTTTGGTGTCTGCCAAACATAGCGTCTTGAACTTTGGGGGATGTTCAGTGCCTTGGAGATACTGGACCTTCTAGACACAAGTTTCTTTATACTGCAATCACTTGGGACATATTCACTGCACTCAGATGATCCTCATTTCACTAACTGTGCGACTACTAACACCAAATTTCTGTACCTTTGTTGGATTAGTCGTTTTAGAGTGGGTGAATATTAATGCAAACACTGATTTCATCTTAACTATTTTTATTTCATTGACATCACTTAGACATTAATGAGGTATTTTCCTGATTTTTTTTGTCGAAGTTGCCAACTTATATTGACCATAATTGATTTATGTCAATAAAAGGGTAAAACATCCAAGGTGGTAAACACTTTTTATAGGTACTGTATCTTCAATGTAGTTTTGACAAGTCATAATTTAAGATTGATTAAAACAGTTACATGCATCTGGACTTACTGTAACTAAATAAAACTAAACCTCACAAAAATGTGCACATTTGTATGTTATTAGAGCTAACAACTATGTTCTAGGCATGCATAAGTATAAATAAAGACTCATAACTCAAACAAGTGATGAGAAAAATATCTTAAAAGATTTATTATGTCTCACAACTTTATGGAGTTGTCCCACCTTGCAATGTAATCAACAGAAAAACATAACGAATATTCTGTAATACAAAAACAAAAAGGAAGGACAAGACCAAAGTGAGAGAATCACTGACAAGTCCATTTCATCTGTACATAATCATGTTACAGTCATATTTCACACTGACACAGTATTTCTACTCTGAAAGGACAACAGAGCACAGAAACCTGAATATTCTTTACAGGGAGGAGGCTCTGGGTCTGTAAAGAAGCTCTACAAGCTCATACGCTGTCTAGTTCATTTTAACAGACTGTACACGTTCTCACTTTTGTTTTTGCAACATGTGCTTCAGCTTTTTGAATTTATTCTTTCCCATTCTATTCTTTGCCTTCATGGGGTCTTTTGTCTTTTTGCCCTGCTTTTTCTCAAATCCGTTCCCTCCCTTTTTGTCAGCCTTTGATGGTTTCGTCTCATCAGCTGTCTTCACTGAGGGCTTCTTAGCCTCTGTCCCTTTCACAGTTTCTCCATCCATCTTGGCAATTTTTGCCTTCTTTGGTCCAGTGGTTAAGTCCTTTTTGCCTTTTGACTTGATGTTTGCTATTTGCTTGGCTGCCGTTCCATTGACTTGGGCTTTTTCTTTTGGATTGCCTGCCTTACCGGGGACAGTCTTCTTTGTCTTGACACTTTTGGAGGGTTTCTCTACAGGCGGGTCTGTAACTACTGTTGCCTCAGTAGCCTCTGCATTCTCGTCTTCTAAATTAGTAACACACACAAACGATTAGTTATTCAGGTTAACTATGGATGAAAGTTGGCATGCACTCATAGAAAAAAGTCTTACCTTTCCCTGCAGGTGCTGTAGGGATTACATTTGAGAACTTCTTCAGCTTGGCCACGAAAAAACCATCCATATTGTGAGAATGAGGGTAAAATCGACGTGAAAGTCGCAGGGAAGGATGGAATCTGCGTTCTTTGAACCTAAACAGATGGAAAAATAACATAAGTGATGAAGTGTTTGCCTTTCAGTAACTTAGATGCTTTGTGAAAACCACATTGGTTATCTTATATACCTGGTGAAGCCTTCTTTGCCAAAGTCGAGTCCTGTGGGAACTAATTTGACATTTCTTTTCTTCAAAGCGTAGTCAACAACCCATTCGTTCTCCTCCACCTAGTGCAACACATTTTGATTATTAAGCAAGTCTTACTGCTCAGTTATTTTGAAACTATTGATAAACACATGATGTAGATGTGCCACAGGACTCAATTTGAAGTACAAGCATTTACACATTACCATTATTGAACATGTGCAGTAGACCAGATATCCTCCTGTAGGGGATTCAGCATTGACAGAGTCAATGGCAGAGAGAATTAGCTCCTTTTGAAGGTGAGCTGAGCGTTGGATGTCTGCCTCATCCTGTCAGGAAATCAGACGGTGAAAGAAAAAACTATTAGTGCTCTATTAAGAGTCTCTGCGTGGGTCTAGACACGAACACAGTGGATGGTATTTTACCTTGCTGGTCTTCACAGCTGGATCTTTAGCAATCACTCCTGTGCCTGAACATGGTGCATCAAGCAGCACTCTATCAAACCCACCCATTACCTTTAAGAAAAACGATACCAGGTCAGAACACTATGTAAAACTCTGGAGTAAATAATTATATCTGATTATATAAATGTGTAAATGTTACCTTAGGAAACTGCCTGCCATCATAGTTGCAGACAACAGTGTTGGTGACCCCAAGACGATGAATGTTTCCCACTACACTTTTCAGTCTTTCAGCGTTTGCATCATTTGCCACAATCACACCTGTGTTCCTCATTAGCTGAGCTGAAGGGATTAAAAAGATTTTTATATGTTTAGGTTACTGCTGAGATTATTATTGGTTGAATAAAAAGAGAAATTTTAATATGCATTCTAACCCCCATCTATATTACTCAGTTGTGAAAGACATAATAACATGAATCTAATTGTGAATTACTCAAACAACAACAGTGGATCTTACCGATATAGGTGGTCTTGCCTCCTGGAGCTGAGCTCATATCCAACACCAACTCTCCTTCCTGTGGAGAAAGTGCCATGACCGGCAGAAAACTGGAGGCTCCTTGGAGCATATACTGACCAGCCAAGTACTCTGGGGTTGCACCTGTTTAAAATACGTAAAAAATAAATAACTTAACTTCAATTATTGCGTATTTGTGCTCTCACTGGTACACCTGAAACTACTTACCTGACTACAGCAGACTCAGTGCAAAGTGAATCAATGCTTGTGGACATGTCTGGTTATGTGTAAGACATTAATGTTATAGTAACAATAAGGCTAACATACAACACTTTAATTGGCTGTACTTGGTAATTAAGTTACTTTTGATTATATGAGAAACAGTGTACCAGCAAATTATCATTTAATGGCACTCTGATACATTCCTTATGACCCTAAGTAATGCTAGCACCAACGAGTTCACATTATGTGTTGTTTATTTTCTAGGAAATATCCTTAATAGTTGTGCTTAATGTGTGAGATGACTGTGTTGAAAATTACCTATAGGTACTGAGGAATCGTAAATCACCAAACCGACTTTAGACCATTTCCCGATCGGATCAAGATTGACTCCTCTGTTGATCAATGCCTAAAAAAAAAATTCCAACAGGTTCAATAGACATATCGAGCACTTGAAATACCAACTGACACTAGGCAACACTAATCATAATGCGATGAAGGGTTTTTACAGATGTTGAGTGCCAATTTCTATATTTAAGACATATCAAAATTACACCCAAATTGTGAACATTTGTATTTATGTATAATGCTTCACATAGTTTGATTAAATCCTGTCAACAAAACATGCTATTCCTACTCGTGTGTCTTAAATGAGTTGGCCTACAAAATACATGTCATCACAGCCCTGGCAGTTACCTGTGCAAGGTCTCGCCTTCTTGTTTTCAGGGTGTTGGTCCTAATAGTAACAGGTCTGTGAATTTCATTGGCTTCAAGGAAATCAACCAGCTGCAAACAAAACAGAAAATAAAGTAAATTAAAGCGACTTTCATGCAGTGAAAATACTAAATCTCAACATTCACAAGTTCAAATTATCGCTATTGTGTGTACATCAATCAGTTAATATGATGAGAAAAAAACAAAAGTTGGAGAGAGGACACACCTCTGAGAGAGGGAAGAGGTCTATTAATTTCTCAATGAGGAAGTGGTTGTAGCTGTAATATGTGCAGAGATCCTTCTTCAGAAGAGATATGTACTCTGCTCTCTCTTTCCCCTCCTCCCGTTTTGTTGAAAAATTACACAGAACATCAATGTTGTCTTTTATTCTCTGATGGATTGTCTTCAGGTCTAAAGGCAGGACACCTAAAATTCCAGATAATAAAAAAACAAAAACATTTAATATGCAGAAAAATCAACGTGAATCTACAATTACTGTTTTAAAATATCATGGAAAATCAAAATCACTCACCCTCCTTCTCACTCTCCTCTGCCCCAGGTAGCCTGAATTTATCCATTTCATCTATGTTTGCTTGTACTGTATCCTCCTCATCCATGTCATCATCTGATTTCTCTTCCTCCTCCTCATCCTCATCGCCTTCCTCCTCCTCCTCCTCCTCCTCGTCATCTTCATCACTTTCTAGGCCCATGGTTTCTTTTAGCTTTTTCTCTTTCTTGGCTGCACGCTCAATAGGAAGAAGCTAAATGTGGAACAAAAAACAACAAAAGACAACATTTAATTATATTTACTGTATAAACAACCTTTAAATGTTGAAAGATGCACTTTGTGATTTTGTTGTAGCACCCAGTAGCACTGTTTTAATGCATTCACAATGAAATGAGAGACAATTTGTAGTAGTAAATAAATAAAAACATACATACAGACATGTGTGCCACCTCTATTAATTTTGTGTTGTGTGTGTAAAAACATAATGAAAATGATTTGATTGTAGGAGGTCTCAGTATCAGGTAAATTCAATCTCAGATGAAGAACAACATAACTTTTTTAAGTTATATGTTGTTGTCTGAGGTTGTATTTTCCTATTATTAAGACCTGCTATGATCAGATGAATTTTATTATGTTTTTACATCCCCCCTCCAATAGAGAGAATAATATAAGACTGGGCACTAATTTTCACCCACGACTGTAAATAAAACTACAAAAGCCAAAGATTGTATCTGCAAATTTCAAAATGGTGTTTGGTGAAAACTTCTAGCAGAATCGCTTCACATACTTCCTCTCCATCACTTTCTTCATCTGCTGCTGCTTCATCTCCACTGCCATCATCAAGTGTGCCATAGTCATCAACCATTTCATCGTCATCATCATCATCATCATCATCATCGTTGTCCTCGTCATCCTCAGCATCTTCATCATCACTGCCATCCTCCTCCACTTCTTTTAGATCTAATTTTGCAGCCTTCTTTCCTTGATCTTTTCCTCCTTTCTTCTGCTGCTGCACTTTCAACTCTACCTCTTCATCTTCATCCTCCTCTTCCTCCCAGTACTCATCACTGTCATCCTCACTTTCAGCTTCAGCAATTTTACGCTTCCTTTTTGCTGGTTTCAACCATTTACTGTTTTCATCAGTGAACCCTTTAGAGAGAAACAAACTAACATTAAACATTCCTTATAAATATTTTCTTTTTATTTTATGGATTGCAGCATTGTTGTGCCTTAAACCACCCACAGTATACCACTATAATCAACATACTACAGCCAGATAATCCATCTGAATGAAAATTAAGCATTCATTTGTTTTTGTCAAAACTGTTACATCTATGTATTTAAGTTTACCAGTGACAATTACAGCAGCTAATGCTTGTAATAACACCAAAGGCACATGTACAACTTTACATTTCTGCAGTAATTATCAGCGCGTGTAAATACAGACAAACATCATTTGCCACATTCACTGGCAATGATGTCCTTCCCTTACCTTTCTTGGGTTTTTCATCAGCAACTTCTTTAGGATTTTTCAAAGTCTGCGTTCTCTTTGCAGCTCTGTAGTGAATAACAATATGAATGAGCAGCATGTTAACAGAGTGATGTTATTTCATACTACGTGATCAGCCAATCTTTTACCTTTTTCTGGATCTGCTTGACAGACGTTTTGGTCCAGTATCCTCTGCAATCAGAAAGACACATGCGGTTGTTATTTTTCCTGATAAATCTGCTGAATTAAATTGTTAGATAATAAATTGTTGACGTAAGAAAATGTAAGAGCAAAATAATCACCATCAGTCAGAAACTTGGCCAACTCTGTCTCTGCTCCTTGCTGCTTTTTGGCTTTTTTCCCAGGCCCTCTCTTCACCCTGTTAGTGGGATCTAACTTCCGACCCATGACTCCAAACCACACAGGTACTCTAAAAGGCAGAGGAAAACAAGGATTTATTAAAAGCATTTACACAATAACAAAATTGGTATCCTCTAGGTGATTGTGTTACTTATTTAAATAAGGGATTAGTTAGTAGTTAGTCATTTTCCTAGAACTTATTTTTTAGAAATTTGTGGTCAGATCTACAGAACACACTGCAGGGTAACATGGGAATTATGAATTAAATGTAAATTAAATACACACATTAACAAATGTTTATGATAGATATCTTGTAAATTACCGTTAGCTGTCTCACAATTATAAACACGTCTGCTCTATTATAACATAGAGCAGACAACATACTGATATGGAGCATAACGATTACTGTTGTTTAGAGCTGCATGAGGATGTGAATGTACACCAGATTTTGATATCTGGATTAAATTGACAAATTAATCCGCAGTAACTTTAGGAAACAGAAGTGCATATAACAAGGAAATCAATGTAAACGTCCAACTACTTTGAAAAGAGCTTAGCTAAAATAAGTCGATCTAATATCTTCGATAGTAAAACATGCACTGTGTCAAAATATGTAACAATTGCGTGAGATTAAAGCAGGTGCCATTTCTATACAAAACAATAATAAAGTGTTCATCAGAGCAATGCTGTCATTTAGTGGCAACTAATTTTTACAGACATAATTTGCCTCGTGTTATATTTAAGACCAAAGTTAATAGCCTTTCATGGAGACGTTGTTACAACCTAATGAGCATTTACTTAATGTTACACTCTGCTAGTTGATCCAACACCGCACACCTCATGTATTAAGTCAACGGGTGAATCTCAGAAACATTCACATACTCACCAATTAATGTATTTTCCAAGTTCTGATTCTACGTTGTAAGTTAAAATGTCCACACGTGAATTTTCCTTCAACACGTTGCGAAGGAACATCCGGCGCACAGAAGTGACGCAGTGACGGTAGGGTTGGACGACGTGAGCGCGCGTAAATTATGGTCAGAAAGTTTTGGATATGGAGCATAATTATGACATTAGTAAAACGATGATGATTATACTGCATATTTACTTTAAAAGGCATATAGTTATAAATAATAACAGTACATTAGTTAAGTAGATGTACAAAGTTACTTTCCGCCAAGTAACTTGCACTTTCCTCATGTTCGACCCACTCGTGAACGCGCACTTTTGTCGTGACGCAAACATTTTGCGACTGTCCAGCAGAAAGCATCATGGCGGCTCCAAATGGGAAGAAGCGTGGTCTTGAACATTTGGATGAATATGAACCCAAACCAGCTAAACACCTCCGCAGCCTCCACGATCGTATGGCAGAGAGGAGACTGGTTGTTATTCTGGAGGGGGCATCGTTAGAAACAGTGAAGGTAAAACTGCAGGCTTATGTTTGTGTGTTGTCATGATGCAGCTGCTACGTTACCACCACAGGTGGAAATGGTATCACTAATTAATACTAGCGTTCCGTTTAAATAATTTACACATGGGAAGATATTAGCTTATTAATATATGTTGTTCGCATGTTTTGTATTTTCCAGGTCGGAAAAACATTTGAGCTGTTAAATTGCGACCAACACAAAAATATTATCGTCAAAAGTGGAAGAGATCCAGGTCATATAAGACCAGACATCACACATCAGGTAACAACTCTTTCCAGGAAAGCATACAACTATATTTATAAGGAATGCCAGCGTCTTGTAACCTATGATTGAAACTATAAAGGTGATCAAGTCATCTTAACAGGTGATATCAGAAGGGTTTTCCCAGTCCCCAGCAGTCTCCTGTTGTATTTTTGTTTTGGAATATTGAATTGAAACTCTTGAGTGCAGAGGATGGGAGCTGTCAGACAGGATGGACTGGATATTTTCAGGGAAAGTGCTGTAGAACTATGTCATCCAAGTTCTGTAAACCTGAAGTGAGATGATTTTTCGTTGTTTACCAGACTGACGATCACTGTATCGTCGGCAGACTTATGTATGTTTACATGACAGTTTGTTAAATGTTTTTATGTTGCTGCACTCCCACACCAGTGATTTAGTTTGTTATAAATTAGAAAGACAAAACTACACAGTGCAGGAGTCCTGAAAGATTTTTGTTTGTCACACACACACACTGCATAAATAACTTATTGATATATTATTCCAGTGTCTTCTGATGCTGATGGATAGTCCATTGAACAGAGCTGGGCTACTGCAGGTTTACATCCACACAGAGAAAAATGCCTTAATAGAGATCAACCCACAGACCCGCATCCCAAGAACCTTCACCCGTTTCTGTGGCCTGATGGGTAAGCTACCACTTCTGTTGTGTTTTCTGCTCATACATTCTATGTTGAGGGGATTCCTGTGTAAGCAAAGTACTAAACAATCTTTCCCAGAAGTGTCATGCTTTTCATATCCTCCCCTCCTCAGCTGTTCCTGAACTATCTCTTTTGCCTTTTACTGTCTTAGTTCAGCTGCTGCACAAGCTGAGCGTCAGGGCGGCTGATGGTCCTCAGAAGCTGCTGAGGATGATTAAAAACCCAGTGTCTGAACACCTACCGCCTGGTTGCCCTCGAATCGCCACTTCTTTCTCTGCAGGAGAAGCTGTCTGCCCCCGGTCTTTGGTACCAGAAGGACCAGCTGCACTGGTCATTGGAGCATTTGCACATGGAGCGGTGAGAAATGGCTCTAGATGGTTACCGATTCATACTTTAGTGTCAGATATCTGTGGTACTGACTTCTGTCTTCTTTAGGTGAATGTGGACTACACAGAGAAGACGGTGTCCATCAGTAACTACCCCCTCTCTGCAGCACTGACCTGTGCTAAGATGTGCTCTGCCTTCGAGGAGGTGTGGGGTGTCCTGTGACAAACAGTAAATGGACTACTGACACAGCAGATAACATGGACATTTTTTCAATGAACTATGGACAGACATATATGATGTTGCTTGTATATGAGTATGGTGGTGTTTGACCACCGTGTGGAATATACTTTCATTTTTGTACCCAGTGTTCCCTTTTCATGCAGACGTATGGCCTGTTTTGTGCCATTACCAATTGTACCAAAAAATTCCTCAGCTCTGTGTTATGGATCGGTATGGTTGCATTAAAATTTATGATAAAATTATGCTTGATTTGGTTTCATAAAAATATTACATGGAAAAAAACATGGAATTCTGCACTTAATTTAAAATTTGTGAAATGAACAAAATCACATTTTAACAATCACAACAAAACAGATTTTCGATCAAAAGATCAAAAAAATTATGAGATACAATTGTAGTTTGCTATCAAGGTTTTTTTTTAAATTTTTTTTTATTACTGCTTGCCATAAATTACTGGCTTAATAGTAGGAAGTCCTTCTGCTGGTTCGACGCTGCTGGGTGTTTAATCTCGATCTTGTTTTAGGAAGCCTCTGCCTTACTGGTCTTTTTCTGGAAGATTTATTCCAATATTGCTTCTGCTTTGGTCGACGCTGCCAAGACCTTTGAGCTTTTCTAGCTGTCTTTCTGACCTGTCTTTCTGCAGATCTGTGTTTCTTCCCCGCAGATTTCACTGGTTTTCTTCTTGCTTTTGGTGCCTTCCTTCTTCGTTTTTGTGATTTGCGTCTTGGTTTGCGAGTCTTAGTTGTTTTTTTTTTTGATTTGCCAGCTGGTTTGTGAGTCCTAGCTCTTGGTTTGTGTATTTTTGCTGCTTGTCGTTGAGTCTTGCCTTTTGGCTTGATAGCCTTTAGTGCTTTATGTGACGTTTTTGCTGTTTTGGGGGATTTACTGGCTGTTTGACTCTGCTTCAGCTCTCCATTTGGTTTTGGGGATTTCCCATGGCTCATCCTTACATGCATTGTGTCTGTCAGTTTCTAATTTTTGAAATAGTGTTTCAAATTAGTATTCATTTTAGTTGATTGTTGACAACATAAACATGTTCTCTCTTTTCCATTTAAATCTTAAGCTCAGATGACAATTGCATCACATGGTGAAGAAAACTTTTCAGTTACCTCTTGGGCACATCCCAATACTATATTTATAACTTGTACAGCAAATTACAGCAGCAATTTTCTACTCTATTGTATGTCCTTCAGTGTTATAACTGCATTTCAACCAATAATTTCTTTTTCAAAATGTTCTTTACCTTGTTATTGAGCCTGAATGTTGCACTTCTTGTAGTTCGTACAATTGTCTCATCATGAATGAGCCTTTTGGTTGCCACCTTCACCTGCCTCTTGTTCTTTGTGACATTGTAGCCTCCAGCAGCCAGCATCTGCTTCAGCTCTGACATAGAGATGCCACCTCGGTGTTTGCACTGAGTAACCACGCTAAGGATGAGCTGGGAGATGTGATGTGAGGCCAGCTTTGCAGTGTTTGCCTTGTGTGCATAGTCCTCCTCAGTTTGAATCTGATGCTTGAAAAGTCGAACAGGAGTTTCTGAAAGATCAATAAAGGCATAAGAAGGTTGTGTGACATCAAAAATTGCTTTAGCAAAATTAAATTAGGTATTTTTTCACTATGTCACATACTCCGTTTGCTTATCTTGTGAATCTGGGGGATTTAAAAACATGGGGGATTTTACAAACATCATAAAAAGTAATAGCAAGTAATAGCAGTGTGGATTAACAAGGAGTGTGATCTTCTAAGTTCCAAACACTGGAAACTAGTAGCGGTGATACACTTTTTCTGAGGCAAAATGTTGAAATTAACTAGGATTATATTCAATTGACAGCAACTATTGTAGGATATTGGAACGCCATTTTACAGCATTTAGCTCGTTGCCATCAATTAAAATAACAGGTTATTGTTATAAGATGTTCAAGCTAGTTAACAACTATTAGCTAATAAATATGAAATAATACTCCCCCAAATCAGGTCAGGTTAACTATTTAACTGCATTTGTATTTAGGAGGGGCCAACAGATAAATGTAAAAATAGTGGGGAAGTGGTAAATATTCACACTTGAAGAGCTAGCCTCAATGAAGCCATTTTAGCTTAAAAAATATTTAGTGTTAAAGGATAGCTATGAATTCCTGTGTTAATCAGATCTATCAGAATAATGGTTTCTGCTTTAGAGGAGGCTCAAAAGAATATATAAAAGAATATATATTTTATATATTAAAAATGTGTGTGTGTGTGTGTGTGTGTATGTATGTATGTATAT
>OMLM01003649.1:10744-29424 GCA_900302695.1 Helostoma temminkii
ATTGTGCTCACTACACTCACTCACACTCTCTCTCTCACACACACACACACACACACACACACACACACACACACACACACACACACAGGGTCATTGGAAAGCGAGGCAAAGCCTGATCTCTGCTCTCTTTCAGTCCAATCCACATTCCCTCAGAGGACGCTGGCAATAATACACACACTTCTGCACACACACACACACACACACACACACACACACACACTCCTTCCAGTATTCCCAGTGGGCTGCTGCTGGTCTGCAGGGGAACACTGAATGAATTAGCATTAAGCAGCTCCAGCCGACTGTCAGACTGTCGACTCCTTCCATCCTCTGGTCTCACAACGTCCACAATGATGTTCGCAAACCTAGAAACACTAATCTACCTCTTTTTCCTTTTACTGCTTGCAAACAGAAACTTTTGAATTAGAGAATACATTTGAAAACACTGATCGTGTCATTTCCTGGTGTGGGGGAGCAAACAAAAAAAAGTTAATCTAGCTCAATTGGTAGAGCAGTTGTCTTTTAACCTCAGGGTTGGCAGGTTCGATTCCCGGTCACATGCTGAGGTGTCCGTGGACAAGACGCAGAAACCCTGTAGTAGCGACGTTCTATACATGCAGTTGTCCAAACAACGATTTCCCCAAGGGGATCAATAAAGTATCCATTATTATTATTCAATTATGTGCATTCAACAAACACATTCAGCTGCTGTGAGTGGATTAACTGTCCCACGTTGACTCTTAAAGTTTTGGCTGATTAGCATTATCAGAGAGAGCAACTTCAGGTTTTAAAATATTAGTTATTGAATCAAGAACAGCACAGGCACATGTACATCGTAAAAAAGAGGTCTATAAGAGAACAGAATCTCAGGTAGTAGTAATAACACTTTTTTCATAACATTTTGGTGCTCAAAACACTCAACACTATCAGCAATATTTCCACTTTGAAATAAATATTTTGGAAGCATTTGACATCAGATGTCCGATATGCACAACTGTGCAGAATGAGTTGTGTCTGTGGATATGTTTTCTTCTTTTTTTTGTCCCAGTAACTTAAAAAAACAAAATGAAGCTGCTATATCGTCGCCTCCACAAGTTACTGGGACGTACTCATTGCAGGTAAAACACACTGGTTTGGTGTTTGGTTGTTATTCCAGGTTCAATCACCATTACATTTCCTGGTTGAGAGACTCATTAGATACCATAGACTAACTTCTAGACACACTTTCGTAACATTTATTTTATTCCTTTTTATGTGAAGGATCTATTTATCTTCATTCTTTTTTTCTGTTTCACTCCTTCTTTTCTTTCTCTGCATTTTTGAGATGCGGACGCCATTTGCATGAGGTCAAAGAGGGGCATTCTGGGAGATGGAGGAGGGAGGAGATGGGGTGAAAATGATGATGAGGAGGAGGAGGGATGGAGAGGAGGAAGGTCACGGTTAATTGAGCCACCCCGATGAACTCACACACACACACACGGTTTCATTCATAATTGATAGCTCTGACTCCAGAGCTGCCATGTCGTTCTGATAATATAATATGTTTAATAATTCTAATAGGAGCGTGTGTGTGTGTGTGTGTCCTGTTGAAAGATGGAGGGATGGGCAAAAGAGCAAAGAAGGAAAAGTGAAGATTGGGAGAAATCAGATCACTTTTTAAACAGTAAACAATGGAGGGATGAAGGAAAGAAAGTCATGAGTGAAGGGGTCTAAAAGAAGGAATCAAAAAGCAATAAAGATGGAAAAAGAATAAGTAAAGAGGAAAGGTTTTTTGAGGAAATAATGTGGAGAATGGTGGAAGAAGAGGAGGGAAACTGCAGCAGTGTAAGGAGGATGGAAGAAATGAAAGGATAAAGAAATGTAGGTGGATGGATGAGGAGAGGCAAAGGAAGAGAGAAAGAAGAGAAGAGTTCAGTTGCATTAGTAAAGTGTGAAGAATGAGCACAAATAGGAAGAGAGAGTGATGAAGAGAAGGCTGATGGGGTAAGAAGAAGCAAAAGAGGAGCAGATGTGGTTAAAACAGAGGATGGGTGAGTGATGAAGGGGAAGAAAAACTAAAAGGTGGAGAAAAGAGTGGGGGGAAAAAGTGCAGAGAAGACAAAGGTTGCCACTTTTAATCGTTATTTTCCATCCAACAAAAGATGTACTGTGTGTCTTTGGTGTGTGTGTCCCTGTCGTCCTGTTTGAAAGCCGGTGTATTAGCATGCTGACAGGAGGCTGCAGGAGGTTATCTGGACCTCAGAGAGCTTCCTCCGCTTTTTGTTCTGACTGATCGTCGCAGCAACACACTGGGGGCATGATGGAACGTGGCGGGGGCGAACTCGCTGGGAAAGGCACAATACACCGACCGCCAGCAGTAAGTCGAGACCCTGTCGACTTGTGTCAGAGCGTTTTGTACCGAAGTCTCAGCTTCAGTTCAGTTTATTCTTTCTGTAAATGACAAAGAGGGAGAACGAAAGAAGAGGAATTTCTGTTTGCTTCAACGAGCAGCAGGATCAGTGACACAGACAAACACGCTCATACACTTCCTGCAGTATGTTACATACACACTAACACAGACAGACCACATGAACATCTACACAGACATTAATGAAGACAAAGACCTGCACACAGATGCAAACACGCTGACACTGATGAAGAAAAACACTCTGATACACATGTACACACTCATACACTTATGAAGACAATGATCACACACACACACACACACACACTGGTGGTAATCAGATAATGTGACATCATTTTGCTGGGGTCATATTTGAAGTGTTTGGTTTCAGTGTGTGTGATGCAGTGGTACATCAGAATGTGAAACTAAGTGCATTATGAAATACTGTAGTACTACTAGTATACTAGCCCATTGTCATCTCAGTACTTGTTACCTTTAGTACAGGTAATGAGACACAGAGTGGGAAGAGTAATATGATGTTGTGGGATGAGAATGTGTTCATATTTCCATATTTGTCTTCATCATACCTTCATCATAAAGTCTGAAAAGCTTTGTCAAAGTCACATCAGTGGCCTGGTTGTGAGTTCTGTGTTTGTTAAAGGGCCATTCCACTGATTTTTACTGAGTTATTAACAAGCATGTAGAAGCAGCTGTAGTGTGGTTTTTTTTTTTGTTTGTTTGTTTGTTTTTTTGCTGTAACAAAATATTTGGAGTTGTAACAGAAGGTCTGGGTCTTGAAAGATATTTTCCAGACTTTTTATAAAAATGCATGACTATGACAGAGGAGGTACATAAGATCTTACTTTCAGATGGAGGAAGCTAATAGGGGTTGTATCTCAGTTCTGAAGTGACCCGGTTCCCCTTTTTCAGCACAAATCTACAACTTGAAAATTTATGGTCCGACCTGCAGATGCACATGGTGTTCTGTGTTTGACTGTATGACACTAATGGGAGGTCACACAGCAATGACACCCGACCTAAGATGCTTCTCAATTTTGTATAATTTTGTCAGTTTTCAGTTGGGGGGTTTCCCCACTTTGGAGTTAATAAAGGACTTGATTTGACCATAAAAACACAATCCAAAACTTCATGGAAGTGCAATTAACACTTATTCAGTTAAGCTTTGATCTAGAAAAGTATGTGCGATAACTGATTTGATCTTTTTGATATTAATTGGGGATTTATTTAATCCACAGCTTTATTTAAGCACAGGCAGTTACAATTCACAAACCAAGAGTTTGATAAAGTGAAAGGCTAAAGTGCTAGTGCCTGTGCTCAGCTGCCTGTCCTCTGGCAACAGGACTGAATCAAACCCAAGAGGCCCCAGAGAAAGTTGGACCTTTATCCCAAACGTCCCAAATTTTGAGTTGTTTCTACCAGAAAAAGATCTTGTTTACTGTGAAATCAGGTGAACAATCGCTTCATGTAGCTGGTTATAGAGATGACCCTTAAACATAGCACTATGTCCATGTAATAGCTGTGTTTGAATGTGTGTGCACCTCTGCATATTGTGTGTATGTGCATGCATACATCCACACTTTGTGTGTTCATCCATATGTATGTAGTCTGTGTGTGTGTGTGGTGTCTAGACACAGGGCTTTATAGATGGCTGCCATTTAAATGGATGAAGCTGCACAGGCCGCTGCAGTGTGAGGTCAGAGGTGACGCTCCACCTGCATGGCAAGGATTTAAAGCCAGAGGAGTCGCTTTCATACATTACAGACAGACAGCCAGCAGGAGGTGAAGCAGGGACTCTGACCTGCTGAAGGACACACTCTCAGACACACATACACACACAGTTGGTTATTTAGCTTCACATACTCATCCATAACTTGTTCTTTTCATGCATTAGAGGCGTGAATGATGGTAGAAGGGGAGTCGGAGGTTTTGACCCGCTCACCACTTGCTCTGTTCAACCTCTTAGCATTAAAAACGCTCTGACATGCTCTGGCGGTTATTCTGCTTCTATACGCTCACGTCACACATTCCCTTCGTGCATTTCAGAGGGACTGAAGGTGAGGCAGGTACGCTGACCTTTACAAGGTCACCAGCGCTGCAGCTGAAAGGATTCAACTACAGTTTGAAGTTTTCATTTCATGAACACAGAGAATCCAGCTGCTCTGTAGGAACACATGAAACACAGCCATATTTAAATCTTAGCTTCAGAAGGTAAAGGGCATAACTTTTTTTTTTTTTTTCTCAACACACAAATGCACATGATTGTTATTATGCTTATCATCCATTTCATAATCACAGTTGACTAAAGATATGACTTTGACCTTTCAAGGACGTTATCAGGACAGACTGAAATAGTATTTTATTTTAACATAATTTCTCTTCAACATACACAAAGATAAATTAAGCTTATATGAAATGACCATGTTCATCACCAGCCTGACAGAGGAGTTGGTGTGTTTGATAGTTTAATAGTTGAAGGTGCAGTGTGTTAAATTTAGTGACATCTGGTGGTGATTTTACAGATTGCAACCATCTCAAGTAGCAATTTTTGAATTGATAAGACTGCTTTAGATACTTACTTACTTTTTAATCTTTCCAAGTGGTCATTAAAGCATCACCAATTTCTGCGTTTTCAACGTGAAAACATGAAATTCCTTCTCTAGAGCCAGGGTGCAGTTTGGGCTACTGCAGAAAGGTGCTGACCTTTGTGAAAAGGGACCTGCTCCCTAAGTAAACATAAAAGGTCCATCTATGCTGAAGATTCTTACTTTCAGGTGATTACACACTAATGAAAACATAATTATTATTACTATATTCCATTTTTGTAATTACACACTACACCTTTAAAGGAGTTGACTAAAGGAGATACTGATCAATCTATACAAACAAGTGATAGTGTGTGAAAGAAATCCCATACTTAACCTAAACCAACAATGTTCTCATGCACAATGACCTTATTGACACTAGTATTTTCCTTTAACTGCTCACTAAGAAGAAGGCGTAGGGACATTAAGTGTAGGTTTGCTTCTGCGTATAAAGTTTTTATAAACTAAAATATAATAAATATATAGAATAATTGTCATTGTACATACCATATCTCTGGCACTATATAAATACAGGTTGCTGGATTCCATTGACCTTAATGTTTGATCTTACTCTGGAGTTAAATGACTGTTTCTGCCTTGAATCACGTCCTTCAATTAAAGATATTTAATAATTAGAAAAAAAGGAAAACAGGCTATGGCTCCTCTCACCCCCCTCTTCCATCACCCCTCCACTTTCACCAGTACCTCCACATTTTTCTTTCTCCTCTTTTGTTTCCTCTTCATCTTTTCCACCCCCTCCTCGGGTTCAGATTTACAGCCGGTCGTTACTTTGATGCCATGGAAGCTGTAAAGAGATCAGCGTCTACGTCGACACCAAAATTGATGCTTGTTTTATTGAAGTGAGAGGGGAGAGTCGGTGGGTACATACGTGCATTGTGGAAAATGTGTGTGTACATTAGGTTTGACACGCATGTGCATGTCTGATATATGGTATTTAAATGTCTGTGTATGTGGAGAGGTGTTTATTTCAGCACGAATCAAAGGTGACGTGTGTTTAATGGCACATGTACACACATATTTTTAATGCTACACTTGTGAGGACTCTCATTTACATTATACTGTCTCTAACCCTAACTATAGCACTTAACCACCTCTTTCATCTATACGGGCATTTTCAAACTTTCAAACATCACAAGCTTCATCTGTCACATGCACGTGCCTTGTATAAAATGCATGCCACACTGTATGCATAAATTTGACAAAATATTACATTAAGTCGTGGCCTGACACCATATGGACTTTTCACAGGCCACACTCTAGACCTTTCTCGGCGTCTCTGTTAACATCCAACAGATACAACAATATTAGACTCTAACAGCAGATCTGGATGCAACTCTCATAAATGTTTCTAACCTAATATTTTGGTGCTACAGTCCCATTTTACAGCATATTTACCCTAAGAAAACTGTCAAAATCTGCAGAGAACAACACATGCATCAGCGCTGGAGTGAAAACAGCATAACTTCCTGTTTTGGGGTGCTCAAAGTGTTCGCCAATGTCATCTGCACTTACAAGGGGGCAGTGCCCTCTGATGGCGTACATTAAAATTGCCGTTTCCCACCTGGCTATAATACGTAGGGGGTTTTTTTTCATAACATTATCAGATTGGATGAGAGGAACTTTGTTGTAAAAAGCCATAAAGCTGAGTTGACATTTAGCTTAAAGAGGGAGTGGTGTTGCTGAGGTGTTAAAGTTATAGGAATTTCTTTGCATCGGTGACCATATTAAAACATATTGTTGTTGCAACCTTAAGTACCATCATGGGTGCAAATGCCAGTACTTTCAAAACGCATCCCTTTTTGACTTTCATGCTTATATATACACAAGACTAAGATGTAAAATTTCCAGAACATCTAACAAGGTTTAATGTCTAAAAGTCACTTGAATGAAGAAGACATTGCAAAGATGAAGGGGAGAAAGGTGTAATTTTCTGAACTTTCTGGATTATTAAGTAGGAGAAGAACAGGAGGGGGCACAGAGCTCAACATAACCTAGGAAAGATTGAAAATGTGCATGCTCTGGGATTGGTAATTAAGATCATTAAATGCAAATAAACACATCAACAAACAGTCATTTTTATCGACAGGCCCAGATTGATTGACACTTCCCTTTTGGGCTGCACTGCAGATCGATAGGAAAACATATTGATCAGAAGGTGAGAGTCGCAGATGACGCTCACAGTGATACTGACCTTCTGAGAGTCTGGCCCTCACTTAATGGAAATAAATGCATTATTATTTGGTGCATTTCAACACATGGCAGTTTCAGGGTTACTTGAGTAGAACCCAGGTGTCCTTGAAGACATTTATTTGGTCTTTCAAGAGATTCCTGTACATGTTTTGAGAGGTGATGCAGACTGAGTGACTTCAGCTGTCTTGCAAGAATATTTCAGAAGGGTCCTGAACAATTTGTATATTTGTTCATGTATATACAGTACCAGAGAGCCTTAACAGGTTTCTAGATGTCCTGGAGGACTCAGTAAAAGTCAATCTGTTTAATAGGTTTTCTAAGAGATTTCAGCACTTTATGAGGTGTCAGTAAATGGCCTTAAGTAAGTCACTTAAGTTTTTGGTATGACTTGGAGAGTTTTTCCACCAAAGTGTCCAGGAATATGACTAAGCAAGTTGGAGAGGTCTCGTTGTAGACCTCTTGTAGGGTCATTTTCACTATATAGTGAATCCAAATCTTTTAAGCACATATTTGGGTCCTTTAAGAAGTTCACTTGAAGATATTTCATTTGGCTTTAAAGAGCGTCCAGCCCTCAGCTGTGAAGGTTTCAGAGTCTGAGGAGTTGCTGGGATCTTTTACCGTTGCTGAACAGTGTTTTGAGATTTTAAGGTTTTCAAAGTAGGTTACATTAATTCCTAAAGAGGCTCAAGCCTTCCTTGGAGCAACTTTAACTTTAGGCCAGACACAGAAGTTTCCAGATGGTCAGTGGTTCTGGGAGCTCAGGAGGTCTCAAATTGGTTTTAGAAGCACTTTAAATGTGTTTTGTATTAAATGGTTTTCAGTATTGTATCAGGGAATTACAGGGGTTCTAGGATTTTCTGGGAAGTTTGAAAAGGGCAGAGGTTGTAGACATTTTTGTTTGGCTGTTTCTAAATGAATTTTGGTCCTAGATGAGGTTGTGATGCATCCATGAATGTGTAACAAGGTATTTAATCCAGGAGAACACAGTACCTACGACAGTTAGAGCCATTTATGTTGAACCTTAATGGCCTTTGATGTCATTAAAGGACTACTGAGTAGCTGTTTGAGAGTGGGTCCAACAGGTTTTTGGGTTGTAGGGTTTTGTTGAGGGGATTTTATGGATCTCTGTAGTTAAAGTGGAATGGGGCCTGAAAGAGTTTGAGGGAGGCATGCGTATGGGTTCCAGGAGCTCCTGAGGACATTACAGGTGTGCTTAGGATGCTTCAAAGGATCAATGAGTAACTGAAACTACATCATTTTATTGTCTATACTGGTATTTCCTACCAGTAGTCAGATTTGGTTTATGTTATTATAACCACAGTTGTTCTGTAAGCTTACTTTTTTTAAAATCATGCCACAGTATTTGCTGGGCATGCTCAGCCTGGCACACTGTGCTAGAAAGAGCTAGAAAGACACACACCATTCTCACTAATGACACACACACTAATTTCCTAATGCCTCCTGTCACACCAGACAGTCACACAACAACGCATAAAAATGCAACAAGGATTGATTTAGGTCATCTAAATATAATTCTGCTTCTGTCTCTCACAAATCACACACACTTCCTCTGTTTCACTACCAACTTTTTTAACACACACACCTACACTAATGACACATGGGCTAATTTCCTAATGTCCCCTTTCCTCTGAAGCACACACAATAACACACTCGCAGTCATACACAAACGTCTAGTTTACGCCTCAGTGTGAGTGATATCCCAACCATTATGGGCCCTTTATTTACACTGGCTTTACAAATGAGCCCTAATTACTGGGTCTTAATGATGTAGTTGGGCGAGCGACGAGCGAGGTAGCTCTGCAGAGAGATAACGAGAGAGAGGGAGAAGGGGGAGGAGAGAGAGAGAAGGAGGCATTTGCTTTGAGGGTTTTTTGTAAATGTCAAGAGCAGAGAGTTGATGGCTTCATCAATCCTTTATCCCTGCAAAACACCTGGAGGAGGAGAGGAGTGGGGAAGAGGGGGGAGATTAGTCAGAGGGAGAAAGAGGAGGAGGTACAGAGGGAGGGAGAGGGTACCTGAAGGGAGAAAAAAGAGGAGGGGGGAGTGAAAGATCAGCCAAAGGCAGAAAGTTGGGAAGGATGAGAGATGGGAAGGAAGAGTAGTGTGTGTTCATGGGGAAGAAACACAAGGTGAGAAGAGATAAAGGGAGAGAGAAAAGGGGGAGATGGGGAATGTAGAGAGGAGGAAAAAGGAATGGTTGGAGATGAGTGTAGGGGCAAGGAAGATAACAACTACAATGATAAGAAGAGGAGAAATTGGTGGAGCAGGAGAATAAGAAGGTAGAAGACAGGAAGTGGAGAAGAAGGTGTGAGATGGGAGGGAAGAGGAGAAGGTAGTGACAGGGAGGTGGTGAAATTAGCTAAATGAGTAAAAATATGTGAATGAAGGAAGAAGGTAAAATGGGTGGAGGGTAGAGAAAGGAGAAATGATGCAGTGAGGCAGCATGAACAACGTGAAACTGTTAGAAAACTTTGTCACTTCTGTTTTTCTTGTTTGTGTGTTTTTTATTTGGACGACGGTCACGCAGAGGGCCACACAGAGTAAGATGAATTAGCTGCGAGTAGCTCCTGTTTGTGGTCGCATCCTTGGATCATCACTGTTTCACTTTCATACTGATGAAAGTAAAATGTGTTAATAATGTTACTAAGTAGTTCTGCAGATGTGATGAGCATCTTTTCTTTGAACCTTTCTGCACTTTCTCTTTTCCATCTTCCTCATCAAAAAAAAAAAAAAGAAGCTCAGTGCTGCTACTGGTGGCTGGGAGATAGATCACAACTTTAAGAGGAATATCCTGTGCTGTTTGTGATTTCATATTGTATGCACTAACTTTGCCAGAGGATAATTTTATTGTTTACACACACACAAAGCTGCTTTCATTCACCTTCTAGATAATAAATATTTCCTAGGTTTATTTTCAGGACCCTTTCTGTAACATCTTTCATTGACTAAAACATGCAGGCTGTGAGAGGTGGTGATTTAAAGCCACGGCGCACAGCCTGACAGTCAGTTCCTGGACCTGGACTAATAATGATCCTGATGTTTCTGTTTAACAGCTGCTCGTCGCTGTTTCGTCTCTGTGAAAGCTTCTGACGTCTGGCTCCCTCTTCTCTCATCACGTAATCCTTCCTCTCTGTTTCCCATCTCCCTTCTCTCTCTTTTAACATCTTCCTCTCAGCTCCATCTCTCTCTCATTACACATCCATTTCTTTCTCTTTATGCCTCTTTCTCTCACTGTGTCTCTGTGCTGCTGCTGTCTGTCCTAATCTCCCTTGCCCCTTTCGCCCTGTGTCTCACCATTTCTCCTTTCTTCTTCTCCTCCTCCCTCTTCTCTCTCCCTCTCCCTCTCATCCTCCTCAGTGTAATACAGGATAAAGACACTGGGATCACATATGGCCGAGTGGTAATGGCGGCGCGCCACTTAAATCCACTCATTTAAGTGCAAATCGGTGTCATTCTGGAGCTGCCAAGCAGATGCTAGGCCATGTCAGCATAACTCAATGTGACCATGGCTTTGTGTGTATGCGTGTGTGACTGTGTGTGCGTGTGCATGCATGCACACTCTGTAACCCCTATGGATTGTGATGAAAGTACCTGCTACTTAAATGCAGAAAACAGATAAATTGATAGGCGATTATAGTGAAGGATTTGTGCACATGGGTCTAAGTTAAAGCTGTGTTATATACATTTGGGTGCACATGTCTGTTTTCAAAGATGTTACATGTTCACTGAATGTACCCCCCCCCAAAAAAAACGAAAATAAATGGAATAAATGCTCCGATCATGTATCTGAAAGCAGATATGAAGGAAAACTACATTGAAAATAAAAGTCCTGCATTCTGACTTTTATTTAAGTAAAAGTAAATATGCGTTTGAACTATAAAGTATTTTTCTGTGAAAATAAAAGTGAAAATGTGCATCTGTTAAAGCATTAAAACACTAAGGTGTTAAAAACTAAACTGTGTTTTAATGTAGTTACTATTTTGTGAGACTGGAGGTTTAAACCACAGCTCTGTGTTGTATTGTTGATGTCCACCTACAAACTGGAATCTCTAGTTCAAACTAAAAAGTCAAAGGATTCTTCTGATCTAAGCATCAAATGAGGGTTTACAGTACATCATGTCTTCTTTGATATTTTTGAAGGTGCATTTGTTTCTCAATGGACAACCTCAGCAGATAGACAGTGGAAACTAAGTATAAACTACATTTTTAAAAAAAAGTGAACTGCTCATACATTTTTACATAAACCGTTCATGTTTAGATTGGAAGTTTTCCCATCAAATATTATTTTCCTTTAAAATTAAAAAGAGCACAACCTTTTGAGCCTAAACTGGCTTCTAATTAGATACAGAGGCATCAACACAAGTTCTCCTAAAGAACATGGATTGGGAAAATATCGTTACTCAGGATGTGGATTTTTTTTTTTTATTGCCTAAACATTAAATTTATACATTTAAAACAAAATGATTCACTTACTTTCTATACAAAAATGTTTTGTTTTTTTTGCTTTTGCATCTGCTTTACACACTTTAAAACTTCACACTGAGTGTTTTGACTGAAAGTAAGCTCTTAAATATGCTCTCTGATATAAGTACAAACATATTAGAGAATGAATACATTCAAAAGAGAAAAGTAGACATGGTTTTACGGACAAATCGTTAGAATTTGTTAAATAGAGAAAAAAAGGTTTTCATAGCGTTAAAAACCTGGAAACACAACACTGAACATTCAAACCTGAAATATGATAGTTTTTAATTCCTGAAATTCCCCAGGTTCAGAACTTAACTGTAACATATTGCCAATTATTTCTTACATTTCTCATCACACAGAACAGGCTGATGATTTACAACTCCACTTTTGCAAGTAAATTAAGTTTTTAGAATTAGTGAGTGAGACATTTCCTCTGGAACTTGTGAGATTTAACCCGAACTTCAGTCTCTCAGCCCCTCAGGTACACATGATAAAAAAAGCTAATTTTTATTCCAAGTCAAAGAGTGGGTCATATTTAAATCATAAATGTCATTCCGGTTCACTTCTATCTATAATGAATCCACCATCACAGGAAGATTAGCTGAATGCGTCATCTTGGTTTTCTGCGTGCAGACTCATTATTAGCAGCGTGATAACGTTGTTTAATTGTAACCATTATTTAGCTGCTTTGCCGTTTGTGCTGCGGCTCACTCAGTATGCATTATGAACAGCTGATAAAAGTTAAATGAAAGATGAGCCGTTTGGAGTTTTTCTCCCATAATAACACCTGACAAATGACATCTTTTGTTCTTTTCTTTCATTTTTGGTGCATTTTTGTAAATCTCAGATTTTCACCATTTTCTTTTGTTTAGTCATTTACTGTCGATTACACTGTATGCCCACTTAACTTCTGTTATTTATGTCTACTCTGTGCACAACATTATATCTATCCGTACGGATAGTGTTGTTTACGTATGGATTTAATGCATCTAACCGTATCTGTATTAAAACAGACTCACATAATCCAATCCATTTAAAGCACCAAGCCGAAAACCACAATAGAAAGATAAATAGAAGATTTTCAGGATAACTTTTTGAGCTTTTATTGTATTTATTTAACAGCAGACAATACAGAGAGACGGGAAACCAGGGCAGAGAGAAATGCAGGACGTGCAACGAAAGGTGCGCTTCACTGCCATCTACAAAAATTATGCTTACTAAAACATGTGAAAAGGATTTGAACAACTGTAAATATCAACTATCTAGTTATAAAAAAAAAATGAAAGTGACAAAGACTTGTGTACACACAGAGAGAGACAGAGATAAGTAAATTAGATAGGGGAAAAAAAACTAGTGGACAGACAGGTAAACGCAGTTCTTAATAACTAAAGAATAAATGTCAGCTGAGGCTCCAACCTTTTCTTTCCTTTAGTCGATGAAAACTGAGCAACATATTAACTTTTTTACTGCTTATCATGGCCTTTGAGTTCTTGTGTGTGTGTGTGTCTTTGTGTGTGTGTCTGTGTGCGCATGCATGAATCAATCGATAGTGTTTTTAATGGAACACAAGGGCAGAAACAGGAGAAGCGAAACAGCTCATGTTTGTCAATGGCCACTTTGAGATCACACACACACACAGAGTCTGTACATACATATAGAAATAAATAAAAAATACATTGACAAAATAAGAAAATAACTTTATTCCTTCTATAGTTGTGAGGACACTCACTGACATAATGCATTCTCCAGTCCTTTACTCTTACTCTAAACCTGGACCCAAACAGGCCTTTCAGTCTGTAAGGACCACACACCATGTCCTCACAATCATGGCTTCAAACACTGTGTCCTCGCAAGGATGTACAGAATCACTTACACACTCAGCTCCACACGAACCAGGTAACAAAATAATTTAAACAAGAATCTGATTTGTTTCTCATCCTGAAGTGAAAACTGAAACTTTTCCAACAGACCTTGAACACAATATGAAGACGTTCAGTGTTTGAGGCATTGCAGCTCCACTGTGGGGGACATCATGTCCTCCACACTGCCCTGCAGACTTTCAGCTTGCAGAGCTGTTCCGGTTATCAACCTCGTCATCTCATTCCTCTTCCACTTTATTTGTCCCTCTTCCCTGTTCTCCACTGTTTCTCTAATTTTCTATATTTCTATCATTTGTGTCTGATGCACTATAAATTTAAGCCAAGTAAAGATTTCACAAAATATCTTCAAGAATAATATAATGAAGAATAACAATTCTTCAAAAAGAATAACCTCAAAAAACAGCAGCAAACAATCTTTCTTCTTCAGGCGTTTATTTTCCTAACAAGAAGCTGACATCTCAAGCAGAAGGATAAGGGGAAAAAATTACCTGACAAAATAAAATTACAGCTCAAATTCACCAGGACTTGGATTGAAGCAAGATTAGTGTTATCAGGCAATGTGTCTGCAACTAGTATGGGGGGTAATTTGTGCCAGACATTTGAATTAAGATCATAAAAAAGAAAGTGTTTCTTCAATAACTGCAATGTCTCAGGTGAGACGGGGCCGACACAGAGAGAGAAAGGGACAGACACATACAGTTAAAAGGATTTTGAATGAATGAATGGAAACCTTTTTTTGTGAGAGTGTCTGTAGTGGAGGACTGGGAATCATAGCCCTGCTTTAATTTGAATTATACAAATTCTAAGGACTCATTGGACATTTTTACAAGTTGGAGTTGAGCATTTGGCAGAAAAAAGGGAAAAAAGATCACTGGTCCTGACTTTTGCGGACGTTCTTTATCACCATTAAGCATTAAGATGCTTAACAGTTTAAAGAAACTTGAAATTATCATATGTGTGCTGAGTGTCTCCTGATTTGAATTCTTTTGTAGATATTTTAGTTTTGCTGTTACACTGAACCTTCTTTATGAAAGTTTTGCCTGTTTGCACTACACTCAGCTGTCATTCAAATGCTTGCACATAACTGCAGACCACAGGGCCTCCCTGTTTCTCCTCCAGCCTACGTTATAATGTACGACTACATATGACCTGCAACAACTTTTTTCTAGAATCTGAATCATGTCATAAATAAAATCTTTCCTCTGCTGTTCATGGGAGAATCTCCCAGTAAGAACAGCCCTAGAGCCATTTTTAATCTTTCACTATGGCCTATGTCTGGAGAGTCAGTTCCAGACATGGATGTGTTCACACATGTTGCACACAGCAGCAGATTGACCGGATCAGAATGCGTTCTGAGTCGGTGGATAGAGCGTGCAGCAGGCACGATGTGACACAAAACGTAACCCATGGAGATCGATTGTGTGTTTTTTTTAATTGTTTTTTTTTGTTTTTACAGTACGTCAAAGCAGAGCTAATCACATGATTAGAAATGATATTTTTTTTAATATAAACAAATGTAGTTCTGAGAAATGTAATGAAAGGAGTTGAAATGAAAGGTTAGCTTTATGATCAAGTTTGTGCCACTTAGATATATGAGATAAGATACGAGGCTTAATAATTTTTGACCAGTTGACTTGTTGACATTTTCTCTACAACCACACTAAACTCAGAGGGGAAAAAAAGTTTCATCTGCAGCCTCCTCCTGCAGAGTGGTGTTACAGCGACAGAAGCAGCAGAGGAAGAGAGCAGACCGTTTGATTTCAGAGTGTTTGGTCAGCAGCAGAACACTTATTAATGTTAGTGAACTTTTCCCACCAGATATAGAGGAGAGTAGGTGCGAGGAGATGGTGCTAGGCATTAATCTCTAATGTAACAGAGCTCATAGAGAAAGAACAGGAAAAACACCATGGATGTGACTGAGGGCCAGAGATCAGGGAGCATTTTCTGCTGCAGAGTTGATAGTGCTGCTGTCATAAAAATACTAACTTGGATTTAAACATTTGAATGAGTTCACAGAAAAATGCCTCTATAGGTTATCACTAAAAGAACACACCACAGGAACAATAAATTAGTTTTTTTTGAAAACTAACTTTCTTTGTGGTTTATTTATTGCTTCCACCTAAATGGAAGTTTGCGCTAAAACAAATTCATCTGACATTTGCTGTTGTAACAGTTGGACAAATCTGAACGTAATCAGATTTTATTTAAAAGATTGTCTTTGCGTACTGCTGTCATTTAAATGTAAAAAAAATTAAACAATGTCTGCTTTCAAATATGAAATGACGATGAAAAATGTTTTGCTATGGGAAACTAAATAAACTGATCGCTTTTTTAATTCAGCATTTTCATATTTGCCACTTTACAGAATGAACTGGCGTAAAAATAATGCTGGTGAACGTCCTTTTTGTACTGTAGCTGTAAAATTGGAGCTATAGTTTAACTATAATGGGACAGTAGGGACTGAAAGCAGATGGGGCATAAAACCAATGCAGCACACATCAGGGACCTGTATGTGTGTGTTATTTGACGGCTCAGGTGTAAATTAGAAGGTCATTGGTAATTGGTTCATGTTGGCAGAGGGGTTAGTGTGTCAGTGTGTATGTGTATGTGTGTGAAATCTCTCACCAGTAGATTCAGGGGTTAGTTAGTGCTCAGTAGTAGAAATTCTTGTATCTATATAATACTGTTAAACTATGTCTCTGCGTTAGTTTGGGTGGATGGTTAAGTCTAAGTTTAATATTTTTCATGTGTAACCAAATTGTTTCACATTACATTTGGCTTCAGGATCTCGCAGTTGATGTTTTTGAACTGCGATCTCTATTTATTACATTAACAAATGTAAAACTTTATAATAAAAAAAAAAACCACACCAAGCACAATCAATGCATATTTTGTATATGAAGGTGCAGGAGTGGGTGGCCATCTGCCTTGACCAGTTGGCATGAGTAAAAAGGGACAAATTTGAAATGCCAGCGTAGTACACTAAATAAATCAGTGATGGTCTATAATTTCAACATGGATAAAATACACATTTGCACATAGGCCTGCCAATGAGGAAAGATTACAGTTAAAGCAAGCCAAGCATTTGGAAGGACTTTTATTTTGACAAGTAGCGAGTGCAATGTACCATTAAGTTTACTAGTTTTGTTGAGTCCTGCATGAGTATAAAGTATCGCTGTCATATTTTCACCAAAGCATCAAGCAACAATTCCTAAAATTATCCACATAAACAAAGGAACATGTTCAGTTTAGACAATCTTGCACCTCACAATAACTCTGTTCTGTCTTTTTTGCTAAATACTCCTGTGCCTGCACAGAATATCCTGGGGATCTTTCTACAGTAAATGTCTTTGTGACTATATTAAAGTCAACTGTATGCAAATACTGCATTGTGTGTGTGTGCGTGTGCAAGCCTCTCCATGCAACCCACTGCTGCCACCACCATTTATCCATCATATTTCACGGTGGTGAAGCATCTACTCCACCACCATCATCTCTCTTTGCTCGTAGGCGAGGTGACAGAGTAGAGAGAGACAGAGAGCGACAGGGTGGCGAATCCAGTGCACCGGGGCGGAAAGAATCAGAGTTTACAAAATGGCGAGGTGGAGAAATTAAAGATGATTTTTATTTTCTTTATCTGGAGGAGAATTCATTACCTGGCAGAGGAGCGGGAGCTGAGCGCTGTCAGCTGAGAATAATGACTTGTCTAACTGATAGGGAGACACACACACACAGGTATAGTGTGTGCGTGTGTGTGTGTGTGTGTATATATACATATATATATATATATATGCACAGGCTATTATACACAAAACACACAGTCATACACAACATCAACAAACATATTCAGGTTTAAACACACAGAATACACAGTGTCAGATGCACATAGGCCTGCCAATGAGGAAAGATTCACGTTACCAACAAACACACTAACACAGGCATTAAAACAGACATGTATCAGACACACATGTACTATATGTGAAGCTCTTTGTTTCTACTCCCAACACAATAACAAGGAAACAAAAACAGCATGAAGAAAAGTTAAAAAAGCAAAGTTAAGTTATTTATTACAACACTTTTTCTATGCAATTCAGTCATTGTTCTGCAAGAACAAGCTTTTTAGATTCTAATAACTTTGTAACTTTTCCTTTAGCACAATCCTTAGGACAAACTTTAGATTATTAACTCCACTGTAATTGCATGAATCAGAATACTGACATTTCAGGTTTGTCTTTTAAGGCTGCATTATTTAAAATGATAAAGGAGAGGACTATGGGAACTTTGCCTTCCTTTTAATCAGCATCGGAGTACATCAAGAATCAGCCATTTCACTTCTTCTATTCATCCTCTACATGAATACTGTGATGTTGGATCTCCAATTGCCCCATCCTTGGTCACTCACCTGCGCTAACAATGTTTTCTTGAAAATGACCAATGCCGAGAGCAAACACAGCAATGGACGGAATGCCTTTGCGAATATTGGCATTGACTGAACATCAAGAAGACCACATATATGGAATGCGGCCTCCAAACTAACGGAATTATCAACATCAATCAATCAATCCATCATAATCAAGACCTCAAGAAAGTGTAGCGATTCAAGTACCTTAGCTCCATCCTCTGCAGCAACAGAGACCACGTTCCAGACACCTGCGCCCACATCAGCACTGCTTGGATGAAATGGCGCCAGGTAACTGCGACTGCCGGATCCCCCTAAAGACAGTGGTCTGTCAGTCAACCTCCATAGGTCAGCAATGTTATCTCAGGCTAACATTATTTAATCACTTCATAAATGACTGTTGTGCCTACCGCGGTGAAAATGCGAAAAAAGATACCCTAGAAAGAGCCAAATGGATAACAATAACTATCCTCCTCATACTCTGATGATGATGCAACTGATGAAGGGGCATTGCACAAATATCCCATATTTATATGAGAATCAAGCAAGCAGTTTAGACATGGGACTCTACTCCACCTCCCACCATTGTAGTCACTATGGCATAATGGTAAAACTGAGGCTAAAACTATGACACATCCACAGTATTGTATTGCATTCCATCTGTTGCAGACATCCTACTGTTCTTGCAGTGGAATCTCCCCGACACCCTCAAATTT
>OMLM01003649.1:61931-77089 GCA_900302695.1 Helostoma temminkii
CACACACACAAAGCACCAAATTACAGCAAGTCATCTCAAGGCACTTTACAATATACGTTTTAAGTCCTTACAGAATAAAACAATACAACTATGTAGATTTAAACACAACAAATCCCACAAAGAGAGGAACAAATGCCTTTAACAGAAGAAACCTCCAGCAAGAACCAGGCTCGGTGTGGGTGGCCATCTGCCTCGACCAGTTGCGTTGACTAGAAAGGAGAAAAAAACAGATAACAAAAGAAGAACATCATCAAGCAGCAGACACTGGGCAGGTTTGGATGGGCCTGCAACTGCATTCTGAAAATATGGAGCTCTGAGGCTTTAGGGGTGACAATGGCTGAGAAGGCAAGGCAGTTCTCTACTGTAGGGCCATTAATTAGATTGCTGGCTCCTCCTGTCATATGTTGAAGTGTCTTTGGGCAAGATGCTAAACCCCACTTGCCTCTGGTGGGTTAGGCACCTTGCCTGGCAGTGCTGAATTCATTTTTGTTCGTGATTGTGTCCATGAATAGGTAAATGAGAAGTAGTGTAAAAGCGCTTTGAGTACCAATAAGGTAGGAAAGTGCTTTATAAGTGCAAAACAGCTCAGTGTATCGAGGGGGGTCCTTCAGCAGTCTAGATCTATAGCAGCATAAGAGATTCTATCTATATAACAGTATTTCATCTACTACTTTCTACTTTGACAAAATGTTGGAGTTTGGTTTGATTTACAGCAAAGAAACTGCAGCGACACATTAACTAGCAGCTTTTACAACAGTAAAACTGGTGGTTGAACCAAGAACGTACAAGATTCTGTATGAGCTTATGAGCTGCATTAAACCCAGAGGTGCACGGTGAGTAAAATAACTACTACACTGTTTGTGCATGGTTATTTTAGTATGATCTTAGGTAGCCCTAGAACTTACCTTCTTAAGCTGCCTTCAGTGAAATAGACACAAGACCATCCTCCCCTAAAAGACAACCCTGTAAGTTGCCCGCTCTTATTAAAACCCAGTTACAGTATATTTTATTATTAGGTGATGATGAACACAAAACTCTGCATGGGTAGTTCTGGACCTGAAATAGCACTTGTGTTGACAAGCGGATGCTATATCAGGATGCATTTCTGTGAGCCATATCAGGTTGGAGGACTCATTACACAGACTGTGGTGTTGGGTGTGTGTTCACTCTGCTTTGTGTCACTCCAGACACACACATGGAATCAGCATTAACATGCTAAACCTGATGACTCTGCGTCTCCAATTTCTTGGAAGATGGGATTAGGTGATCTGACCACCAAGAATATATTAGCGACTGGCTTATAGTCTTCTTATCTGTCATCTAATATAGTAATCCACATGGAATTATTAATCCTACCAGAGACAAAAGGCTTCTCTGTGTCTTTATTGTAGTTACTTTTCATCATTTCAGTGTAAATATTTTGTGTCTATTTGTTAAATACTAATGTTTTTCTTTATTTGCTCTATGTAAACATGTCAGTATAATGTATAAAAAGAATAGTAGTTATTGGCAACTAAAAGTTACGTTTCTTATTATTCCAAGTCCACAAAGAAAAGCATTTATTCCAGATCCATGCAACAGACAGAATATTGTGTTTTGTATCTTTGTAGCACCAACACAAATTTTCACTTGGGAAGATGCTCATAAAGTTCCTTCATCTCTTTCCTGCTCTCTAGAGGATAAACTCTTTAGATTGCAATCACTGTGTAAGCTTTCTTTCTCCTATATCGGTAATAATAAACGTTTTATTTAAAGTTACAGTGTCTGAGGTCTAATGGTTCATAGTTTAAATTCAACATTCTTTAAAATTTGCAGCTTGTTAAACTCAAGTCAGTGAAACTCAACACTTTCTGCACATTTTTCAAACTAAAGGTTGTTGATGGCTTATAATGTGAAACAGCTGTGCAGAAAATGTCTGTTGATGGAAGTGCAGTAGTAACCGAAATATGGCAACATAGAAGCAACTAGAACAAGAATACAGTTTTTTGATGAGTATAGTGTGGTTCTTTAGTTGTTTTGTTAAAATCAGAAACTAGTCTTAGAAAAAGGTGTATATTCTTTTTAACTCACACCAGTTGATTGAGGCAGATGCCCACCCAGCCTGAGCCTAGTTCTGCTGGAGGTCTTTTCCCGTTAAACTATGATTTGTTGGGTATTCTATATAATTCTGTTTAGCTGTATTGTTAAATTCCATAAGGTCTTAAACCTTACATTGTAAAGTGCCTTCAGACGACTTGGTGCCATATAAATAAATGGAATTGAACTGAAATGTTGTGTACAGATCTCAGTCCTATAGGTGTCATATTGGGACCATAAGCTCTCATTCCTTGGACATTGAGACATAGGATTAAAGAGGATTCGCAGCTGCCAATTGTGTGTGTGCGTGACATCTCACGTCGAGAGCAGTGCAAAGTCTTGTCAAGCTGGGCCATTATCAGTAAAGATAAAAGATTTTACTAAAAAGGATTTCATTCATTGATTTGTAAAATTATTTATTCACATATTTATGTAACTGTGCACAATGACAGAACAAGATTGATTCCTGAAAACAATAGTGGAAGTACTTTTATTTAGCAAATGACACCCTGTCTTTCATCAACAAACACAGATGAAGATTGATTCTTTGTTCTCACACAGTATAGGAATGTGTGCGTGTTATGTGTTTCTAAGGTCACGAGGACATTTCCTTATTGTGAGAACATTTGGACTCAGGATTAGGATGGAGGTAGGCAGTTAGTAGTGACAGTATGTGGCTAAGGAAAACAAACGAAGGTCCTCACAAAGATAGTTGTACAAATCTGTGTGTGTGTGTGGTATACCATGTTCCACCTGGCATACTCATGCAAATCGCAATACGCACATAAATATTCACACACACGGATGCATATATTACTGGAAACATTTGCACACACTGACACGCACATCACTGCAACACTAAGGTGCACGCATAATGCAGTGTTACAGTGAGTAGCTTTAAAGCTGCTGTGCTGCAGCGGTGAGCTGAAGGGAGGAAGACAGGCTGTTTCGATTCAGAAGAATACTGTTTACTTCTGATCAGCATGAAGTGAGGTTTAAAACATCAGAATTATACTGAATACAGAATTATTGCGAATCTTTAAAGCTACTACATTACATTAATGTGTTTTGTGTTTTTCTCTAACGGAGATGTGTGGGGAGCTTCTATGAAGCTCAAACTTGAAGGGTGAATCTATGAGTCTAGGTGCAGGATGAACTGACTGACTGTCTGATTCTTTCAGGATGTATTTCATGATAAATTCTTAGCTTTGTTTATATGCAAGACCTCTGAAGTTTACCATAGAAAATCAGTTCATAAAATAAAGGCTGTGATCTGTTTTAGGAAAATTATAAGACCTGAATAACCATAAACTGCTTTTATTGTGGTGACAACAAGGGACTGGAGGTCACATTAAAAACACTAAAACAAGGTGTAAATATGTAAACCTGTAGATATATTTAAAGGCACTATCCAGAGTTGAAAATGAAAATTTAAGTCCTCAAAACAAAGCATGTCAGATTTGAACTAAAGTTAACTAGGGAGCCTGAACTCTTAAGAACTGGAGGGTGCAATATTCTCAACTCAGTTGGTTACACTTTAGTAAATCTGTGAACCCATTTTCTAACAATTTAATCTCCATCTAAAAGTCGTATCATTTTTAACAGGTGATGCAACCAATAGAGTCACCTGATATTCTCAGCATTTTATATTTAGAGTATATGAAACTAATCTTTTGACTCCCTGTAGGCTTATTTTTAATTGTAGGTGAATCACACTTGTCAAGAGGCATAATACATCTCAACTATATAATACTAATAGACTACTGTGCCTGACTTCCATCGCTCTGTCTGTATTTTCCTCTTCAGGTAATCCACATCACGGGACGTCTGCGGATCAGGATGGCTCTGACGCACAGCCGCTCAGTGCCCAATCAGATCATGGGGATGGTGGTGGTGGCTCACGCGCTCCCGCCGCCCACAATCAACGAAGTCCGCATTGACTGTCAAATGTTCGTCACCCGAGTCAACATGGATCTCAAGATCGTCTACTGTGAGAACAGGTGGGATAAACATTCCCGAAATTAAAAGATAACTCACATTAAAGAGACAAGCTCCGCATTCCCACAGTAAACAGAAATCTCATAACACATTTAGTGTTTTTGTGAGAAAAAATTTATTGCAGTGCCATCGCTGGTCCTCTATATAAACTAACTTTTTAGCTGGAGCTCCTCTTCAGTTCAGATTTTTTTTTGTTGGTTAATTTAATCGACTTTCTTTGAGAAACAGCCTCTAAATATTCGTCTTTTTTTGAGCATAAGTGTCCAACACAAAATCCCATTTCATGATCTGTTTCCACATTCATGTTTCATACCTGCTGCTCCAGGAGAAAAAAGGGGGGAAAAAAAGAAAAAATGTTTTCCACCTTGTTGGAGTTTCTTATTCATGAGGACGTCTGACCCAATCCTCCCTGGTTTAACAGTGAAATATGTCTCTGATGGATCTATCTCGTTCCCTCTGTCCAGATAAAGCAGATAGGCATCAGGATCAGAAGTTAACCAGCCGACCAGTGAGATTCATATCGGCCAAAAAAAAATAACCCCTTCATGTTTTATTATAAAAAAGGGGGAGGAAAATATCATAGTAGACAGATTGCTTTTTTTGTGGGTGGAAAAAAGGGACACTGCAAGGCAGATGATGATATTCAATGCGGAGGGACAGAAGCGTCTCAGCAGCGAACAGACAAACGTCGCTCCCATTACAGCCCCATTTTGAGGATGAGTTTCTAAGAGAATGAGAAAATGGGACGATGGGTTTTTCTAAAGAACAGAGTGTTCTGTTATCTGCCTGCCAGACATTAGTCTCCCCGCGCTCATCCTCTATTAGAATGAGACTGGGGAAATTGTTCCGTCTATCCTGTGGCAAATTTGTTCAAATTAAACCTTTTAAAATCTGATGTGTGTTACCTGTACAATAGACAGACAGGCTTCACTCTGTTGCTGAGTTATTAGCTTTTTTTGTTTCCCTGAATCAGTCGGTTCAGAACTGAACCGTGCAGAGAAAACTGTCCTGATGTGCCAAGGTGTATGTTTTAGAGTTTCACAACATTTTTACTTCCATGCACATCAGTGTGGTATAGAGATGACTACAGGAGAGGATGTACAACTACAGTATATGCATCAGCTGGACTGATGGTGGACTGCTAACCTGGACAGGAAGTAGATATTAACCGAAATGTGTTAATCTCATTAGACAAGCAGTAGACACTCATTGTGCAGGCGCTGGTCATATCCTGTCTCAATTACTGCAATGCCCTATTGAAGGGGCTACCGGCACGTGCAATCAAGGCCCACCACATGATCCAAACGCAACAGCACGTCTTATTTTTAATCAGCCAAAAAGGACATGCGTCACACCACACTTCAGATCTCTGCTCTGGCTTCCTGTAGCTGCCCTCATCAGGTTCAAAGCTCAACAGCAGCTGTCTACCTCAACTCCCTCATTCAGGTCTACAATCCCTCCCGCCCACTGCGCTCTGCCAACGAACTGTGTCTGGCAACCTCACTCACAATATTAAAAAAATCTGCTGAAAAAAGAAATTTTCCGCAGCTTCCTATACACTAAAATACATTTTTTTAAAATGCACTTACATTTCACTTACTTACAAACTTTCTTGAGCTTGTATCTCATGAAACAGACACCCTTCCTTCCTTACCCTGATAGAACTTTCCTTTAATGTTTCCTCCTTGGCTTAGATTTTTGCTTGCTTTGTACCTCACTTGTGAGTCGCTTTGGATAAAAGCATCTGATATATAACTAAATGTAGATAGACCTTAAGGAACGCATGGTTTGGGTTAGGCAACAGTGCACCATGCACAAGGTGATAAATCTCAAAAAGACTAAGTTCCAGAAAAAGTTGCCAGCCTCTACCTGAAGTTAATGCTATGTTCACACTATAAACAACAAATTGCCGGCACAGCGACAGTGTCCATTTATTTTCAGAGGTGCCAGCTCTCGGTACACCCTATATTTTCTGATTGGATTCAAATAGAAGCTACTGATATACTGTAGCATGATTAGGGAATGGAGCTGCTTCTGTTTGTGACCAGATAGGTCACTCTTGACATGCTTTAAGTGTGGAGAAAAGAATGTAGTGTCTTCTTTGGTCTCCCTCAGTTGATTCCATCTGGTTAAATTATATTAAATAAATCAGTTTATCTGATGAATTACTCTAAGAAACTCCAATATGGCCCAGCTACGCACTAACGCACTTGGTGCATTGCCAACAGCTTCTAGCTCATTCTCAAATAAAACTTGACTTTATTACATTGTACTGAGCACAAGTGGTAATGGGCTAGCTGTGGTGACCCACACATTTTTGATTCTGTTTCAGATGTGGACAGAAAACGTTAACATTTTGACACTGTTTTCATATTACTCGATAATTGTAAATGTTGGTTTCATTTTTTCTTCTGTTCTACTCTACATGTTTTGTGTTTCTTTAATGCAACTGTGATGCTTTCGTGTTTTAGAATCAGTGACTACATGGACCTGACTCCAGTGGACATTGTGGGGAAAAGGTGCTACCAGTTCATCCATGCTGAAGACGTGGAAGGAATCAGACAGAGTCACCTGGACTGTGAGTATTGTCACCACCTCACTTCATACTCCACAATGAACTCACCAATGATTCCAGTTCATTCCTGACCTTGGAAACGGCAGCCTTAACACCATGTTTGCTCTGGAGCCACAGCGTCGGAGTCACCTGTGATGACTGAGATACAAAAATATACATATGTGGTTAAACGAACCTGTAGATAAACCTTTGCCTTAAGTTGGTAAATTGGTCTACAATTATTATTATAACTTCACACTGCAGCTCAGTTTAGATTTTTTATTTTTTTTTTGATTGTAGGTAAACTAGCACCATCTTATGGAAGACAAATATTCCTGCAGACCCTCAGCAAATCATAAAACATAACATTTTTCAGTTTCAAAATATAATTTGCACCTTAGAACAATTAGTTTTATCCAGCATGCCCTCTGACATGTTCAGTGACACCTTCTGGACACAATGGATGACATTTTGTAAACAGTGATTAATCAACACATTTATTTTGTCCCACAGAGAGCGAGGTAAATCCTCTGAATGCCCTATTACAGCAGTTGTTTTTCTACATTTAACTCTGGAAGTTAAGACCACTTAGAAAATATCTGCTCTCTTCTACCTTTGAAAAGTTTCCTCACAGCAGCAACTCTACAATCTTATTACCCTTGTCAGAAGGTATAATACACTCTCCGTCTTCAACACACACACACAAACACACACAGACGCAGAGGTTTTGTGTCCCTGTTTAGTGGCTGTCTGGATGATTTGCGGCATGCTGTTTGCTGCTGCAGTCAGATCTTTACTGTGGTGGTAAAAGCTGAGGAGGCGTTCAGAGCTGCACAGCGTTTCACAGCATATAGGAGACAGCGAAAGCGTTTAGGCAGAATGCCAAATAATAACCACACAGCAAGGACAATGCGCCTGATGAGAGTCAAACCACAGCTAGACAGCTGCAGTCACATACAGTCAGCATTTATCAAATACTGCCCACTGCAGCCGATTAGTCATTCAGAGTATGACATTGATTTTTTTTTTTTAAATGTGTTTTCTCTTGCTTGTAGGAGCTTCTTCATCCCATTGGTGCTCATAACCAAAAGCATACAAATATTTAGCTGTTTTGAATGTCTGCTCTAGGGCGTTTTCACAACTTATTTGTTAGCGTTTTCCTCTTGGCTCAGTTTCTTTTCACACAGAGAAAAATCCAAGTTCACCAAAATGCATCACACAGGGGCGTCCTCTCTGTTTATTGGTCAGATGTGTCTGACTTAGAAAAATGTAAATACAGAAAGAAGGTACCGTTATTATTGTTTATGTGGCATTTTATGATATGGGTTAACCTTGGTTGTTGTTCTGTCGATTGTTTATTACGTTACACCAGTTGCACATCATGTCATCTAACCAAATATTTGCACGTTCTCATGACTCCACATTTGTTCGCTCTGCATCCTGCAGCAAGTTTAAGGTGTAAAAAATAACATCTACACACAATCCAGTGTGGTCCAATCATGGGGTTTATAGCTTTTGGTTCTGTTTAGGTTTGGTACACTTTCTCACAAGGAGGAGTTTGGTAAATGATTCAGTTCGAGACCTTTTGTGGGGGTCTTGGTGCAGTTGTTTTGGTTTGCACCCAAGTGCACTTACTGTGTTCATACCAGACAAAACAAACTGCACCAAGAGGGAAAACTAACTTGAGTTTCATTTAAACAAACTAAAGCCTGTAGTTGTGAAAGCACTGTTCCTGGCTGTTCCTTCCTGGCTGCATCCCACTGCCACGCTGGTGTCTCTTCATTACCTCTGTGGCTTTATTCTGTCTTTAGATCCTAAATGATACAAACATACATGATACAAACTTGCTGACGTGCACTGGCAGTTTGATCACCGTACAGGAAGTAAATGGAAGTCAGTTGTTCCGGCACTTGTGGTGTCACATGGAGTAGTTTTCATAAATGGCACGCCGTCTGCCAAAATTGCACAACATTAATATAAATATTAAACACCAAACGATAGAAAAAAATGAGGCAGATTATGACCACTTTGAATTTCTATTTAATTGAACTGCCACTGCAAATACATTTTATACAAAACTCAATTACAATTGAAGCACTACAGTCTTTAACAACAGTGGCGTCACAAAGCACAGACCCGCGTCCAGTTAATGTGTTTAGTTAAGGTCAGTGAAAGATGTTTTCAAAATGAATCATATTTTCATACCGACACTAGAACCAACAATGATGTAATGTCTGCCAAGCTGTAACTTGGATTAAGCCAGATTAACTAAAGTTAAACTGGTTTGGCCAAATCACAATATTTGTCTAACCTTAAGCAAGTGATAAGTGGTTAAATGTAACCATAAAACAGTTTATTAAAACTGTAGCCAGACAAACCAGATGTGATTCAGCAAGATCGGATATTTATAATTATGTAACTTAATTTAGCTGTTTAGAAATGTCATTTTTTGGAGATTTAAAACTTTGTGTCACTGTTAATAATTAATGTCTGCGTGCTTATAGATTTTAGATGTATTTAACAGTTGAATGTGTTCTTTTCATGTACAGGTCCAGGCAAAATGTATATTACTCTGCTGTTACAACACATGACAAAACTAAAACATGTCACACACCACACCAGAAAAAATGTGGCAGCTTGAGGCTCCCTGAAACTTTTTCAATTACCTTCTCCAAAAGTTCCTGAGCTCTGAACATCCAGAGTGGCAATCAGGAAGTCACTATGGTGGCCCGGTGGGGTCAGACGGAACGATGAGGCGGGGAGGTTAGGATGTGTAAAACATGGAAAAAAAGGAAGTGAAATATGGAGGGAGATTATTCCTCTCTGTCTGCAGTGGGGATGGGAGGTCAGGGAGGCGAGCCGGCAGCCAGCGGTTTAAATGACTTGGTTTTAGTCGAGCGTAGTCTAATACAGCACCTTGAGTCACCTCGGCTGCTCGTTTTATTCTTCCTCTTTCAAAATTAATTTCCTCTCTGAAAGGGGGGCTTTCAGAAATGGATGGCTACGGGGCGCTGGAGGTGCTCCGTGTCTTTTCTTTTTTTCCTTCCCGTCAAATGGAGCGCAGTCAGATTGTTCTGAAATCTGCCTTTTCTTTAGGGCGGTTTAATTCTGAAGCTTTATGAACTTTCTGATTGTGTGGAAGCTGATTTCATAGCAGCAGCCTAATGATTCTCAGCTTTTCCAGCAGAAGTGTTGAAGCTGTCAGCCTAATTAGATGGTGACAGATGTGGTTCATGTATTGGCAGTGATGGGTTTAAAGTCTGTTTTGGCCAATTACAGACAGGAAAAACTTTCACTCAGTATTTTTGTACATTTTGGAAACAGTAGAGGGTTCTCATTGTCTTCATGTTGGCTTGGCTCATTTAGCAGTTTGTATTTTTTGGAACACAAACAGCCTGTGCATAATCTCTGTGCAGATACAGTAGTTTGGATGTTTGTGCGACATCTCGGACAGTTCCATTTTCAAATTGAACTACAACTGCCCCAAGCCCTGACCTCATTATTAAAATATTTAAATAAATAAATAAATCCTCTTTAGGAGTCACAGATGTACAGACAATTAAACATTCACACTAGTTGGAAAAAATACCACCTCCGCTTTAGTTCTCATCAAATTTTTCGTGCAGTTATACCACCTCCTCTGAGCAAATATAGACAAATATTCTCTGAACCATTTCAGCCTGTTAGTTCTAGGAATTAAAAACCAAACAATGTAGATAACATGAACCTTTTTGCACTTTCTGTTTTGACACAGAAGCAATTTGTTCTTGGCTGTGTCTATTTAAATCTAAAAGGAAAGGAGACTTATCTTTGGCCAGTCGGCCATGTACGTTGTGAACGTGATCTATAATGATCCATTAGATAGACCAACCTTAGGATCACAGGCTTTTTGAAGCCCTGAAAAAAATTCAGTCACTTTCTATCACCAAATGGCTGCTAATTAGTCCATAAAACTATATTTGTGTTGTATCATGTTGCAAATTTGAATTAGGGTTTAGAAATCCACCACAAAATGAAACTCTGAAACTCACTTTTATAGTTTTCCGTTGTGGTGTTCAGCAGCTAGAAATCTTCAGATGAGAAAAAAAGACTTTCTGCACTTTTCTTCTTCTTGGTTTTGCAGAACAACGGCAGCTCGCAGGCTCTAATTTTTTTTGTGTGGGATTTTATCCTACATCTGCTTTTGGTTCTCCTGCTGATGCAGGAGTCAGATAGTTAGGGAATCGATCAAGGTGTATTTTAGAGGGATAGCCTGTTCTCTCAACAGGGATCTAAATTTTAAAAGGCTTCTTTTTAAGTGGAAGACGAGGCGTGATCCCTCTCTGTGAAGAGGCGTCACACTCTAAGTCTCTATCATTACCTGCTGACAGCTGGTCTTAGCTCAGGTCAGATCTCAAAGTCAATCTGTCCTCATTTCCACTCCCAGAACAGAGAGAAAAGAAAGACGAGAAAGAGAGTGAACCCGTTTTTTCACAAAGAAAGGGAGCGGACAGGAAAGGGTGATTTGTAGGCAGAGAAAAAGAGAGAAAAGCAGAGAAACACTTGGCACAAGGCATAAAAAGGGGAAATTTGTCTTTTCTCAAAGAAAGGTAAAGAAATGGGAAGGGGTGATTTGCTGATAGAGAAGAGAAAGAACAGAGGACAAAATTCTAATTTTCTCAAGGAGAGACGGGTAGACAAGATGTCATTAAAAATAGAAAAACTAGGCAGGAGGAATGACAAAAAGGGGAAGAATAAAAGGAGAAAATACCCACTTTTAAAAAGGAAAATGCATTGTAAGGTGGAGAAAAGGCATAAGAGAGGTACAGCTATTTGTGGGGAAAAAAGCAGATATTTGCAAAAATAAGAGATGATATGGTTCAGTTTTATAGGGATCGAGACAAAGACAGAAGCAGTTTAATAATTAAAAATTGAGTAGAAAGACACATTTACTTTGTTCACCTTCTCTATTTAGCCCCACCTCTTTATTCAAGTGGGAAAGGTAAAGGTAAAAGAGATTTACAATAACAAAATGAAGAGATTCAACTTTAGACAATAAAGGCAAGAATAGAAATAAACAGAATGAACCTTTCACAATAAAAGCAAAACAGTTGTGCTTCCATGATCCAGCTGTCAGCCAGACGACAATACAGAGGTAACCTCTAAAATCTGTTTCACTTCAGTCAGGCTTTTGGGTTTGTTTTGTTTTCTAAATGATAAATAACGGTTTTCCATCATGAAAAAAGTTGAAATCTGAGTAAAGGAAAAAGGAAAGGCATGATATAAGGTCAGGGGAGAGGAGATCCACTTTGGTTGTCATGTAGTTGAAGGACACGGGAAACAAAAAAGGAGTTACTCTCTTTTTAAACAGAGATAATTGAACAGAATAAGAAAGTAAATATTAGTCCATTTAAGACCAAATACAGAAAAATGGAATGAAAAAATACGCAGAGAGACATAAATGACATATCTAATGGTGAAGACCATAAAGAAAGAAAGAGACAGACAGGATGGTTGGGAGAATGAGAGAGAAAGAGGAGTGAGAGACCTTGAAATGCAGTTGAAAAATAAAAGAGAGAGAGTGAATGAGAGGCTAACACAGAAGTGAAAGCTCAGTGGATTTAAGCCTGCAGGCGTTTTAGCAGAGCGCGTCTCTCTGGACTAACACCACCTTTAATGAATCCACTCAAAGGTTTTTCTAATCTCTCTGCAGACAAAACACACACCTGTGAAAGTATACACACAGGTGCGTCACTGAAACACACACACACACACACACACACACACACACACACACACACACGAAACCCTTTGGGATGAGTGAGAAACATGAAGAGCCTCAGTGGCATGAAATACACACACACTATATAACTATAGAAAACACAGAACTAATGTCACTTGTTGAGTCTGAGTTTTGTTGTATAAAAAGTGTGTTTAGTACAATTCCTCATTAAAACTTGGTTTTCTTTTCATAGATTTGTCCATAATTTCAATTAAATTAAAAATAGGTCTGTTTGGAAACAAGTCAACAAGTTAGCTTCAAACCTGAAATGTTACAGCACTGTGTAGAATACACTGTTTGTGTAGGTAATGTGCACACAGCTAATTTCAGTAAATTACAGTTGAACCACACAATTGATTTGCAAGATTTTCTTTGTTTAAATGTTTAATAAGACCATGTGGTTGCACAATAAACTGTAATTTTATTACTTTAATACTGAAAGAAACCATAAAATTATGATGATTCTAAGGCAGGTTCTGAATAACTAATGGTGTCCTATGATGTCTAATCAGATTTATGGAGGTTTATCTGCAATGGACACAGAGACAAATATATCGTCAGTGATTATTTCTTGTATTCTGCCTAAATGCAGCTTTAGACTACACATAACACACAGCCTACCTTATATTGTTCTGAAATTACATTAAACATTTCACATAAAAAATGATAGACTTTCAAATATTTCCTGACATATTTAGTCACAGAATAAAAGTAATTGATTATAGTTATACTGTTTCTTATTCCAAGTGCAGATGCAAAGGTCCCTGATCAGATGGAGACAGTGAAGGGCCAGCAGGGGGCGACAGAATCTGACCACAGGTGTAAATTGTGACAAACACACAAACGTAAACTAAGTGAACGAGATAATGGTCATCTGAGAACTAGATAACACTAAAGAAGAAATAAAAAAAATAAAAAATGGAAAGGGAGAGAATGAACCTTTGTAAATGACGATGACAAACAAAAAGGAGTGTAAATAAAGGATAAAACAGAGGGAAAAACAATGGCAACAGTGTGACCAGTGAGGGGGCAAAAAGAAAAAGTGAGGAATGGAGGAAAACAGAAAAAAAAGTGAGTTAGAAAGGTTTTAAAAGGGAATAGAAGTCCTTTAATCTATTGGTCTCTCTCCTGCAGCCTCAGGCGAGCCTCCAGCACTCCCTCTCTCTCCAGCTCTCTCTCTCTCTTCCTTTTCTCTGCTTCATTACTGGGCGATCAGAGACTGAATGGAGGAGTAAGAGGAGAGATTTAATGTGTAAAACTCACCTGCAAGAGCAGGAGAGAGAAAGATGGAGTAAAAATCTTCCGTCATTTTGTGTCATCAGACTTCTGATCACTGCGTTTTAACTACTTTCAGTCCCCATAAACATCCCACATTACATCACATCCACAAGTGCGGGTAATTAGTGTTGGCAAAAGATTAACAAATAATTCTCCTGCACTTGGTTTAGTTCGGGTCATAACGATATGTACTGCCTCCAGTCCTACACTGACAAAACCTCTCGTCTTCTCAGCTTTCTGACACCAGTCCAAACTTTGAAGGTGTTTCCAGGCTCTTCTAACAATGGAGGTGAAACCTGACTTGAATCAACCCATGCTGATACAACCCTCGTACATACTTGATGTATGGGAGTGGTACTGGCATGTTTGGGGCTCATAGCCTTTGGCTTTACCATTAACACAATTATTATTATTTTTTGTATGTTTATACAGTTTAAAATCACAACTCATAAATTTGTGTTAGGGCCCTTTAGAACCACGATTCAGCCAGAGCCCTAGAGACGGAAGAGTTGTGGCGTTGAAGGGTTAAAAACAAAAGCAGATGATGTGATTCATATAGCTTTGAATAGTTCCAAGAGGTTTAAGATTAAGAGGTTTAAGATTAAGATTAAGATTCATTGTTTTCTATTGAGAAAAAAAGGATTTCAAAATTAGCTCAACAGTGTCAGAGCTGTTCCCAGTGTTTGGAATGATTTGAGAAAAAAAAAGCAGTTTGTAAAGTCAACGTCGTCACTTTCTTTCTAAAGTGTCAGGCCAACAGTCTCTGTAGTTGTTGCAGTGTATCCCACATCTAGGGCTGATCAGACTCAGCAGCTTCACAGCCCATTCAGCATGTTGCACGAGAAGAGAAATGAACCTTACTTCTTATCAGACATATTCTTAATTACAAGTAGCTATAAAGATTTTGCTTTGTTTACAGTTTAAACATTTTCAGTCCAAGGTCTTCTTATCTGTGCCACTTCTTGAAACCCAGATGAAGGTGAGCTACTGTCAGTGTAAGCCGTCTCTAGTTCTTTGATTTCGACTTGGTGTGTCACGGCCTTCACAGTCTGTACAGCAGACACTTGAATCAAATAAAGTTTTCAAAAAACCCTTTTAAATAGATATCAGACACAGATATAAGTGTTTAGTCTGGGGCTGTTAGGAATCTTGATAGTGAAACAAACTGCTCCAAAAGAAAATTAGCTGGAAGGTCATGATTATATTGTCTTTAATTTGGTTAATATTTACTTTAAGTATGTTCTCAGGACTTAATATCAGCTGACAGCATGGATTCATAAGTGAGACAGTGTACACACAGTGTGCAATCTGCCGGAGTTTAAACGGCTTGTATAAGTGTGTGTGTGTGTGTGTGTGTGTGTGTGTGTGTGTGTGTGTGTGCGTGTGTGTGCGTGTGTGCGCGCATTCATTGTGTCGTTATTTACTCTGCCATACAAACAAAGCAAGGTCACATTCAAGGTGACGTGATCTCACCATCTCTGCCTTAACATG
>OMLM01003650.1:4927-26990 GCA_900302695.1 Helostoma temminkii
AAGGGAGGGAGGAGAATAAATTAGGTGGAGGTGATGAGTGACACTTAGGGGAAAAGGGGGAGGAGATAAAAACAGGGCATGTGCAGGTTAACTTCACAGTGCCAGATTTATGACCTGGTGCAAGGTGTCAGTTCTCAACAGGATAGTTCCAACTTCTATGAAGGTGCATGAGAAAAGACTGAAGCCAAGAGCATGGTGGAGAGCAGGAGACTGGTGTTGTTCAAGGAGAGGAGGCAGAAGAAGAAGGAGGGGGTGGGGAGTTGTTGCTGGAGGAGGGAGGCAGCAGTTGAGCCGGCTCTCTTGGCTGCCTGTTAAGAATTTCCCTCAGCTCGACATCTGGTTCTGATATTTCAGAGTTAATTAGTCATATTGGGGTTGTCTGAAGATAAATTTATCATCCAGCAAAGAACACAAACATTTTGAAAAATGAAAGGAAGTGAGGTGACACTTTGCCTGACGTTTAAATAAATCATTTCAACATGATTAAAAACTTACGGCCTGTTGATGGGAATGAGCAGCCTGAGAGGCAGGGTGGGAGCTGGGCGAGCGAGCCGATGATACAGGGAAAGTCCTGTCTCAGTGTTTTAATTACTGTGCCTGCTGCATGCGTGGCTTTCCTCTCCTCTTCTTCATGTAGCAATAAGAAGCAATTCAATTGTGGAGAAAGAACATCTGAGACGCCTTTTACAGCCGCTCGATATGGTATTTTAATAATGCGGATCATGGCTGGATTCATTCTTTATTCTACATTCTGCATTAAAGACTTAAACCCTCATATGATAACGTTTATCACACAACTTTGTCTTTGCAGGATAGAAGATTTTTTTCAAGTATGTCTTCTAGGGGGAAGAACCACTGCGCTGGCCCAAAGAAGAAATGTTGTTGGGGTGTATAACCAAAGTCAACATCCAAAGCACAAAAAATAGGCGCACACTTCCTGATTAATAAAATGTTTCATTTCACCCACAATTAGTCAGTCAGTGTATTACATTTTCAAACAAATATGTTCTCACGTTTTCCTGCCTGAAAACCTCCTTACAACATTCAGTCCCAGGTGTTTAATCACACACATTCACAGAACACTAATTACACAAACAAATAAAATTGGCCTACAGATTATACAAGTAAACAATTTTTAACGTGGCTCAAAACCATAATTTCCATTCACTGTAACAAAACTTGTCTTGGACTCGGCCATTGGACTTGTCAAGTACATGTCCTGTTAATTGCTTGAATTAAAAATCCATCAAGACCATGTATTGACATTGGCTGCCCAGTAACCATGGTTACCAGCAATATGATGGGTGTGCCAGAGTCATTTTATTTTATTTTGATCTCATTTAAACTTGACTTGCCTGGACTTGGGCCTGTCTTGATATGGTTGCAGTCTACAAAGTGAAGAGTTCACTTAGTGCAAAAACACTTTCTAAAGGTAACGAGTCTCATGTTGCCATAGTAAATAGGTATTTTCCAGGGTTTAATCAATAACATTTTTGATTTTTCACAAAACATAAACACATAAAGTGTGTTTTTAACTAGCTCGCACTAAGCTTGTGTTGCCTTGTTCAGATGTATCAGACAGTTACTATACTGTCACTGCATGTGCTGAAAATTAGTTGGACCAACTGGTTTACTAAACAGGATGTTCTTAAAATTAAAGTCAATTGTAGGGAGAGCAGTTTTTTTCCCACTCCCGTTTTGCTTCGGTACTGCTCACACCACAAGCCTAAAGCATGCCCAATCCTTACCCAGAATGCACTTTTCAGTCCAAAATCAGCCATTGCAAGCCATTGCACTTTATTACTATGGGATGTAAGAATACAGCTAACAGTACGTGAAGAGTTTTTCTCTTTTTTGGAACGAATGGGTGTGATTTGAGTTGAGTGCTGAGTGCTAATGAGCGACCTGGTGCCTGGGAGTGGAGCCGGCGAGCAGGTCTGTGAGTGAGGAGCGGAAATTCTCACTGCTCCACTCAGCTCATGTGCTCTGTTCACAGACTGCTAGCATGTTTTGCAGACTATGTGCAGCCAATGTATTAGCAAGGAAACAGTGCGAGAGACACAGAGAATTCCAAAAAAATAAAATACCAACTTTATTTGGCTCAGACTCCTGAAATGTCGTATTAGTGTTCGCTGAACTTTATAATAAGAAGGTTTTGTCCCACAGCTTTAACATCATGGTGACATTTGGCAGGGATCACTCCTAGGCCAGTAAGACGGGAGGAATGTTTACAGTACATAATAACGTCCTCAACATTCAGTACATGGAATGTTTTTATTAAGATAAACTAACCAAAAAATTTAAACTAACCCTGAGCCTACCCTTAAAGGCCAAAAGGTGCTCAGATTTATTAGTAATGTGTTTTGATATTAATTTTGCTGGTGATAAGATTGAAATAACGCACAAATTCAGGAGCTGCCGCACACAATACAATGGATTAAATCAGCCTTGTGGAAAGACCTGAGTAAAAAAAATGACTGGCAACCAAAATGGTGTCTGTCAAGAAGAAAAAAGGCAAGATGAAAGAACATGTCAAGGGAGAGATGATATCTCTTCTGAGCCTGAGGCAAATGCATTGCACACACACACACACACACACACACACACACACGCTCACACACACCTTCTGACAGAGTTTTAATAAAACCTGTCCGACTCCCTCTCCTTGGGTAAAGTGTGAGTGATGGCCTGGATAGACTCCAGGCTGAGCTGCAAACAACCAGCCAGACTCTCTCTCTCTCTCTCTCTCATGCACACACACACACACACACACACACACACACACACACACACTCACACAGGTGAACAGACAGACAGACAAAGAAGATAGGATGATCTGCCCTGACTGACACTCGCGCCTTACGCTTGGTTTCTCCCTAATACTTGGCTGCCTTTGTTTTGAACTCACTTTGTGTGTGTGTTTGCATGGCACACACGTATGTTTGTGTATGAATAGGTCCTCATACGCATATGTACTGTACCTGCAGGCCTTTATCAGAGGGGTTGGAGGTAGACATAGCTGTGTATTTGAAATCAGATAAGGCAAACAACGCAAGATGGGGACTCTTTTTTTTCTGCGTGGTTGCTCCTGAATCATTGTGGACAGACTCTTTATCAATATTTGTGGAGTCAAGAGGGTGAGTTTGGGTTTGATGGAAGGCCTCCAGCTTCTAATTACCTGGAGGACAAAGTGTATATGTGTGTGTGGGAGAGCGGCCAGACCTCCATAGAAGAGGCCTGTTTGATGTAATCCTGCCTGGCGAGCCAACAAACCTCTCTGCACATCTCACTGACATACCCAAATAGCTCAGCGATTTCTGTGGGTGTGTGTGTGTGGTCATTAGTGAAGGCAAAACAAAACCAGCAAGATGAGACTGTGCAAATGTCATGTGAGCAAGAGGATGTTAACTAGCCTGTCATCGTGGTGAACATGTCAAATGATCATTGAGAGGTCAGCTTCTCTATAGCATGAGTGGAAGAGTGAAAAGGCTACAGAGACCTGTGCCTTGGTTATGACTTCTGCTGTCAGAATCATTTGTTTATTGGGAGCATATATCCAGCAGGAGTGGCTTAGATCTTTCTGACAGTGAGAGGTCTGTACAGAGACAGCAGAGCGGCTCCAGAGGAGACAGGCCAGTCACCAAGAATCACCATCAACACCCAGCTACAGGACACCTCCCACACACATAGCAACGTGGACACTCACATGAACACATGAGTCAGATCAAAGAATATTTTTCACTATAAGATAATCCCATATGTATTTGTACAAAATCCATTACATTATACATACAGATTTATAATAACTGAGATGCTGACTCTCCTTTGCAGGAACATCCTGATCATATTTACAGGCCTTGCTCATGTGGCAGAGTAGCATTGTATTTCAACTTTCAGACTACAAGCTCACCAAATCATCGCCAAATACCTTTAATCCTCATGTAACTGCTCCAGTTATTAACAGTTAATGCTTAATGGCTGTCTGATTCCTATGGTTCTAGTTCTGGGCATCACATGTATATTTATGTTTTTGAATTTCCCTCTGCCTTTCCCAAACTAGAACCATAGGAAGCAAGTCGAATAATTGTGAAATGGCCCTTACAGGCTTAGCCAGTTGAAGAAATGTTGTGAAATGTACAATATTTTATCGTAGTTTAATCTTTCGTATGATTTACAATCAGTCATCTTAAAATCAGTAATCATTAATAATTTAACAGTTTTTCCATGAACGTGTATTGGACTGATCTGGAACTAACCTGATATTGCACCAACCACATCAATAATGTTTTACAAAAGTCTAACCCTCAAAGAGAGACTGTCAGTTCAGAAACTCTTTAAAACTTTTGTCAGTTATTGCATGTCACGACTCTAAATTGCCCATAGGTGTGAGTGAGAGTGTGAACGGCTGTCTTCACTATATGTGGCCCTATAATGGACTGGCGACCTGTCTAGGGTGTACCCTGCCTCTCGTCCATTAGACAGCTGGGATAGGCTCCAGCATGCCCACGACCTCTATGGGGACTAAGCAATTCAGAAAATGGATGGACTGCATTTCACAATTTGTGGTCAAACTTTCCCATTACAAAGTTTATGTAATAAAATCTGTTTGCCTGTAACTACTTGATTACATGCTAGGATGCACAGTGTGTGCTGTACCCAGCCAAAGACAGAACCCGTCCCTTGCTAACACACAGATTTACTGTGATTCATCTTTAACTACTCAGTTTTTGGTGGATTTGGACATATGATTTTTAAGTATGATCAGTATGTCTTTGTATGTGTAATTGGTTTTTGGCATCTTGCAATACAGGCTGGGATACATGTTAGTCCAGCAGGTCTTTCAGTATATGAGACTGTAGTGGCTTTAAAGTAGGAACGTTGCAAGGTAGATGCACAGGAATGCTTTCTTGTCTTAGCTGTACCAGAATACGTCTTTGCAATGGTGAAACATTATGTTCATATATGTTCTGTGCTCAGAATACACATCATAAAAGAGAATGTAGAACAAATATGTTTGCCTTAGGATGACTGAGAACTGGCCATTATGGTGAGCCACCTGGTGCACACTCACGGTCTCATACAGAGAGACACACTAGTGTTGTCAGTCCAGCCGGTGGTGAGCAGGATGTCTCTGCATGTTCGCTATGGACAGTGTATTGTTTTACTGCAGCCTAATAAACCTGCTACTTCATTTACAGAGTGATGAATGGGTGCAGAGTAAATGAGGTGACGGGGCTGACAAGGAAGGGATAACTGTGGTGGACAGTCTCTACTCAGGGCCAGTCAGGGGAGATAAGCAGAGGACATGGAGTCCAAACACTGAGGCAGACAACCTGGGACAGATGCGTACTCAAACACACACAGTGCAGAGGTGGCAAGTAACTAAACACATTGACTCAAGCATTTACTTAAATGCAGTTACGAGGTGCTTGGTTTAGCATTTTTTATTTTATGTTGTATTTACTTTTATTCCACTCAGGGGAAATTATTAATATTTGACAGCTATAGTTACTATTTGCAGGTGTGAATGTCTGTAAAAATATAATCAGCTAATGAATGTATGATGTATTAAGCGGATTTAGAAGGAGAGTGACGTTTATTGGCTGTACATTTGTACTTCAAGTACATAGTAGAACGTGTACTTAGTGCATCAACTTAAGTAAAGAACTGGTTCTTCTACTTGCATTGGGGCACATTGACAACGTGATAGACACATATAATATGTAGTGACTGAACTTAGAAGGAGATGTTATATGCAAGTGTAAAGTATTTCATGGTTGTCGATGTGAGGGTTAAACTTCATCAAGTATTTAGGCATTCAGGGAAATGAGCAGGAAGATGAAACAGTACACAGGCAACAATCCACATTTTTACTGACAAAAGAAAAATTTCCTTTATTATCATTCAGTTATCATTATCAGAACTTTTCTGCCCATTTTAAGCACAAATTAATTGTGATTATTGAAATCACCAAAGTAAAATAATTTTCTATAAATATATATGTCCCATCTAATTTTTTTCAACTTTAACCTGTCTCAGTAACATACTGAGTATGTTGAGTACATTTTATCAGCTACCAACCTCACATCTACGTGTAAATATTTCAGCAGTCACTCATTGCAGCTGGCTGGATATTTCAAATACAACTCTGCAGAATAACACATAATTTCTTAAGACTGTTTCCTGTGAAAGATCTTATTTTCATAACGTAACAAATTAAACCCCCAATGATTATTTATAGCTAGAACTTTGTGTCATTAAGATTTATGTCAGCTTTACGAGGTGGTAAAACCTGTTCTGCAATTTAAATGATGGATAAACAGATTTATGGGTGCTGGGTCTGTCCACTACATTTCTGTGGTAGTCTTTCCATCTCTCTCTGTATGCTGGTATACACCATCACTGTCACAGCTGTGCAGCTGTCACTCAAGTTAGGGCCCGATGAAGGGGGCTCCATTCCTCCTTACTCCTCCTCCCACTCCCGTCACCTCCTCTGTCCCCCTTCAGCCCTGACAGTACAGCTGACCCCTTTCCCCCTGTCAGCACACAGGTATAATGTGACCTGTCACTGAGGTCCATTCCTCCTTTAGCACAGGGAGGAGTAAGGTCATTCTGTCAGGTTATGTGGTTCAGGTTAAGAATTCAGGCAATATGTCAGTGTGCTGTAGCACTAATACATTAGTTTGAGTCCTTCAAAGGAGCAGTTCACCCAACTGGTGAATAAACATAGTTTTTACAGTTGAGGCTTTTTGGTGCTGAAAGCAATAAAATATTACAGAGTGAAGTACATTTCAAAGGAAACAGGTATTTTGGTGTTGTGTCACCTCATATTTTTTCCATTCGCCTCTATGTATTAAAAGTGCTTGAGATTAAACACACATTTTTGAATCAAATTAAAAGTAGCCTGCATGTTAGCTTCACTTTTTATGCCAATGTGTGTGAACACAATAGAGAAATTTATTTGATTTTTGTGTGTCTAATGTTATTAAATTTTTTAAATGGATTTAAGGTTAATTCCTGCTGAAAAAAAAACACAGTTGACACTTACTTGAGTTAAGAAAGTTAAGCTAATCCAACTCAAAGATCAGCTAGATCAACTTAAAATATTTAAGTTGGCGTAATTACTAAAATGGATACATTTAACTCTTTTATTTCAGTGATAAAGCCAAATAAAGACAAATAGCTGAAATTTTAAAACTGTAACTAGAAAAACTTCAGTGCTATGATTTAGTTTTTCATGTTTGTAATTTGGATAAACTGACCTTTTAAATAATCCTATTGGGTAAACTTTTTTTGCACAAGCATGCAGGGTAAAAACTGTACTTTTGTGCACATTAAAGTATGTTGATACAAAAAAGGTAGTATGCAAAGAAAAAATACAACAACATTCATGGTGAACACAAAGTTGACCTAAAAACAAAATGAAGATCCACAACTACACAATTATCATGCATACAAACACACCCCCAAAGTGGAGCAAGTAGAAACACACTCCTGTAGCACAGACAAAAAATGTCTTGTGACCCCATTTATTAAACAACAGGCCTCTCAGGAATCTCCCAACAGTGTGAAAAGAAACAGTAGAGACAAACATGTGGATGAAATGTCAGGAGAAAAAGAAAGGGAGGTAGTTACAGTGGGAAGATTTTTCCTTTGAGGGTTTTGTAGCCAAGAGGGAGGACCTAGATTCATATCAGTGCTGCAGTGTGAGACTGAGGCTGTCACACAAGAAGAACAAGCGTTACCTAGTTGGAACATAATGTTGCCTGACTGTTTGCATGTAATGATTTACGTGCACACACTTAGCATTTAACTGAGCCACAGGGCAATGTCTCGTCATAGATGATGGCTTTCCAGCTGCCAGCAACACTGGTGTCATGTGAACTGTATTTGACCTGACATAGTGCTGATGTTTCTACAGTTACACCCTCCAGCTTCACAGCAATAGACCTGTCAGTGTGCAGCCTGTCTCACAGTTATTGTGCTGTAATGTAACATAAGTCTGCTGTGCCCAGTCACGAGAGATTCCAACCATGCTGCTATTTCTTACAGTACATGTCTCTGGTAAATCCAACTCATTCAGATGATGGGCTCAAGGGCTTCTTCCCAGGTGTTTGATTCAATAAGCCCTCCTCCATTTCAACAACATAAACACACACACATACTTTATATACACACAGGTGACAGTGTATGTTTGGGTATGGGGTGCGTGATTCAGTGCAGTGCAGGATTTGGATGGGCCGACCCCATTAGAAATAGGGGGGGTTGTTGGCTTGGCCGTGGCCTGGGCTGCTCGCTCGCAGGATAATTTACGGCCCCTTCATTCTGGCGGAATGTGTTTGTAGCCAGGCGTAATGGAGGCCATCCATTCTCCCTGTCAGCGTTGGGAAACACTTTTTTAGCCAGCTATGGGAGGAAATGTTTGACAGAGAGAGGGCAAAGCTGTTTCTATGCATGGTAGCTTGCTAGAAGGAGCACTTGTGGGCCTCAGTGTTTGTGGGAATACATGTGTGTGAAAGATGCTGTTTGTTTAAGCATTTCTCATCTTATGAATGTGTCTACTTATGGTGTTATAATGACAAGGCCTGCACAGTTTAATGTAGGTTAAGGTTTAAGGCTTTTTAAAAACATGTGCTACATGCTGTGCTTAAAGTGGCCATCTGCTTAATTTAAGGTTTATATTTCATTCTATGGCTCCATTGATAAAACATTATATTGTTTACAGGCTGAACGTACAGTTATAATACATGTTATAATGCCTCTATTTGCAACATTTCCTCTGGGTTTGAGACTAAAAATGCTCCTGTGTGAAGACTCTATTTTCCCCCATTGTTCTGATTGGCCAGCTTGTTGAAGTCTTCCTGTGGGCCTGTCTATGCCCAGCTGGAGCAGCACCATCGTTCGGCAGCAACCTAGCAAAAAATCCAGCTGTATGCTAGTACAGGTTGTGAAAACAGTTATCAGAATTGATAAAGACCTTCTTGCCGTGAGATGACAGTGCTAACCACTACACCACCCAATCACACATCAATGTGGCTTGAAATACGTTACGTCACAGCGGAAAAAAAACCACTTTGCAATATGTATGTATTGTTTGTGCAGAGGATCGTGTCCTTTCCGTGTGCAGAGTTGAGCAGGACACATGGTCTCACTTGGGGAACTGTTTGGTTTCAGTGAGCAGTGGTACCTGGGTAGAGTGTACATGGCGCAATGTGAAACAAAACACACACAGAGGAAAACACCTGTGTTTTGTTTACAGCACATCAAAATAAGGTCTGTCACATGATTGGAAATGATGCATTATGTATATAACACCAATTTTCTTAGCTACAGCATTCGCACATGGGCTCACATGGACATTACGTGGACATTGTACTAATGGTCTGGCAGGTCCTGCTTGCTTGTCCTTTATCACACGCAGCTTATCCAGGTAATGTCTAGAGAAGTTCAGGGTTCCAGTGCATGTGTGAAAGCAGCTTGTGAATACAGAACATGAAAAGTGTAATATAACCACTGTGTTTGTCCAGGGAAGCTCCTAATGCCTGTTTATTGCTGTCATCAACCACGTGCTATTTCTATGAAGGCATAGCCGCTTGTCATCAGTTTATCCCTCAATATTAACTAGTTACTACATTTCACAAGGAGTGTCATAATGCCCGAGCAGAATAACTTGACAGGTTGTATTGATTTATTCCATAGCAACGAAGGCTTATTGTGAGGACACAGTTCTGCCGTTAGACCAGCTGTGATCTGACAACGACTTGGAACCAGCCTGACAAAAAGCAGCTGCATAGAGAGCAAGAGGCAGGAAGGACAATTTTAGTAAAAGACCGTGTGAAGAGAAGAAGACGACAAGCGTATCTCGTCCTTGGATATGCTTTGAATCAGTCTGAGGCGCCTGTGGGAAGTTCTAAAGAGATGGAAGTCAGTGTATCACACTTGACATTATTCACAGAGCTTTGTGTTGAGTTTGTCAGCCCCCTGAGAATCTGCAGGCCTCGGGCAGACACGCCGGGAGCTTAGCTCCAAAATGGCTGAGCAACATTGCCTCCGTTCCTCAGCAGAGCTGTCACATCGACCTTCACTAAGAGCCACAGGAGAGGGAGGGGAGCACACAGGAGCAAGGGAAATAAATCAAACCCATATACACTATGTCTACGTATGGCTGCGTGTGTGTGTGAATGTATCTGTTTATGTGTATGCATTCGTGTGTGTGCTTGTGTGTGTGGTGTGGCTAGGTTGCCACTTTAAATAATTCTCCTATCCCTTCCCACTGGTAGCTCCTCCTCCTCTTGTCGAGCTTTGGCGGGTGACTCTTGTTAGCTGCACAGCAAGTGGGGAAGTGACTGCTTGTGACAATATAATTTAAATTGTCTGTAGAGAGCGATCGGAGCACGGGAGCCTTTATTTATGCTACATTAGGGGATTTGCCTGTGCTGCCGTCTTCAGGTCCAATCCATCAGATGGCTGCTTTCCAATGCCGCTTTATTGGAACATGCCCTTGAGAGAGTGCTGAGTAGTGAGAGTGTTTGTCTGTGTGTGTTTATATGAACACATGTGAGAATTTGTTGTCTATCTGTGATTTGTGTGTGTGCATGTGTGTGTGTGTGTGTGGATTCAGCTGACTGACTGTGGTTAGTACATACAGACAAATGGACTCCATTCTTTGACAGACCAAATTGCAGCTATAACTTCAGAAGGGGAACAATGATTACTAGGCCATTGTCAGAGGGTCCATGCACAGCTGAGTGTGGCTGCTTTCTTGTCATACCAGGGCTTCTTATGCAGCATTTTGTCTACCGTAGCACTGAAATCCTCCTTTGGCTGTCAGGTCTTTTTTATTGACTTATCTTCCTTTGTAACAATCCCAAATTACAGTCAATTCAGTCCCTCGTTATGCATCTCACTGGATAGCTGTTGCGATAAGTGACTTAGATGCAAAGTGACATGGACACCCACACGCAGTACAAGCATGGGACGATGCTTAGTGAACAAGAATGTGCACAAGAGAGCCCTGGTAGTGGAACAGTATAATGAACGACACCAAGGAGCTCATTTTTCACAGAGGATACAAAATGTCGGGTCTGGAAAGACATGTCGGAGCTGCAAGGTGGCAACACATGCGACTCCAAGTGCTGCTCATTAATCATAAGCCAGGGAGTGGTGGTGAGGGGACCCATATCCATCTGTAGCGTACTTATTAGAGTATTATAAACGTGCAGTGCAGCTGGTTGACTGAGAGAGTAAACAGCAGAGCAGGGTACAGCAGATTGTGCCCTTACAAGGGCACCGAGCCTGAAGCACCTGTTAGAACTCACTGAGGGTCACCTGCAATGCTACAATAACACATATCCCAGAACTTCAGTCCACATTTAGGTCAAAATTACACTTTGTGTTTGGCTTCTCGCTTCCTCTGTTCTCCTCTTCGTTTGTCATGTAAATAGAATCTTTGACTTCAAGACTCACTATACAAATATTGCTTCTTCAAAAGGACACTTTTTTGGACTGCTTTATGACATTTACTTTTCTTTGTCTGTCTAAAATAATCAGAATCACCTCAGGTGAACAGTTTCTCTACTTATAATTATGTTCCAGTCATCTTTTTATTAGTTACTGTTCCATCTGCAGGATGCTAGCTCTGTGTGGAATATTTATGGACTTGATCTAACATGAAGTCTGAATCACTATCTATATTTAAAAGATATATAATAATAAACCATAATTTATTCATAGTAGATTCACTAAGAGGCTACCACTACTTTGCACTGAGCACATTCACATGTGGAAACTGCTCATTACAGGCACAATGTGATCTGTTGCCACTGAGCAGCTCCACTGGATCAGTTAGGATTATGAGCCTTGCTCAAGGGCACCACAGTGTTTCACATGAGAGAGGGGCTAGAACTGAACTACTCCCAAGCAGATTCAGCCTTTCAGTCACAAGTTTGCTTCTGTAGGTCACCACTGCCTCTAACTTTTATCATTATTGATAGTTTCACCCCAGGGGTGAATTGCACCTCACCTTAGCATCACTGGTGGGTGTACACTTTGTTACACCTGTAACCACATCCAGCAGTGATGCTGAAATGTAATAAAAAGCCCCCAGATACACTGTGTTGCAATATGGAAGACAATTAAACCACTGCAGTGGAAATCATTGAAAAGGACACTTATACAACATTTTTTTTATTTGCCAGGTTCCTTCAAAAACACAAGTGGCGTAAAAGACTCCAACAGAATTATGCAAGTCTGCCTCACTTTCTAACACCCATTCTCTCAACCATGTTATCCCACCCATATCAGCCCCACCTAAACCACCCTTGTCCCTGCCTATCCTGGGGACACTGGCCAATTTAGCCTTTAATTAATTGATGGTGCTTCCTAGATTTAAAATGACAATAAATGAGGGTAGGGTGTGGGCAGAGGTGCTGTGTCAGTGAGTGTAGCTAATGACTGTACAGGGAGGGTGGTTGATAAATTAGGCAGGAGTGAACTTTACACCCCGCCCATACCACTGGGAATGGAAGGGAGGGAGACAGAGTGCAGGAGTAGGAGAGAGGGTAAGGAGAGAGAGATGACAAGGCCTATCACGGTGATGGAGTGGCTGTGCTACTCTTGGCTGCACACTGCTGTTTGCTCTCATTCTCATTCTCCGCCTGTTCAGACACACAGACGAGGACAGAGACACGCTGCTTTTCAAGCACACGTCTGCTGTGTCCGTCTCTCCCAAAAAATTGTACCACACCTCTTAGATAAAAAAAAAAATCTACACAGTAAGCAAAATAAACCTCACCACGGATGGTAAGAGAAACACAACTGCTCTTTAAACATACACACACTCCTCATACTGGAGCCTGCTAGGGCAGAAAGCTTTGTCTTTATAACCCATCATGCATACACAGATTCATGCACAGTCAACATTCAGACACCCACAGATTATACACACATGTAACAATTGGCCTTGAGTCTTTACATTAGCCTTTAATAAGAAGAAAGTGCAGTGAATTATTGTGCCTGTAAGGAGTAAATAAACTAAGTTAAGGAAGACAACAACCCTGAAACAGAAGCAATCAAAAATACAGTTGTAAAATAAAAGACTGTGGAGGAAAAGCTTCTGGAAGATAAGAGATGGATAACTTTGTTATCAAACGATATTACTGCATTTTATCTATCCATACAAAAACACAGCAACCGCAAGGTCTAGTTCTAGATCTGTAAGCAATGGAATAACGATTTCACAAATTTGTATTAACAGTCCTGACAGTCTCTATGTTAATTTAGTCCAGGTGTGATAGTCTTTAATGTAGACCTGGTCTTGGGAGGGCTAAATGGGCAGGATACCTTAACAGGCAGGTACAGTTCATTACGGAGCTGTTTTAAAGTAGACTTACAGAAACAGGAACTTGTCTAGGGTGTTAAGACCATAGAAGGCTTATGCTAGCCCAACCCTAATCCCCTAGACATAACCCTGTTTATTATCCACAGCTCTTTTCATGATTTATTTGATGATAGCTGGGATAGAGTGAAAGCAAATCCTACGTGCCTTGCCCAACTTCTCCTAACACTCATGTTTGTAGGTTATTTGAAAAGGCCAAACTGAAGGACTACACTTTGTGCAGTATATATACAGCACCTTCATATCTGCACCATGCACTCCTTGTTCCTCTGCCCCACAGAGGTGATAAGTGACCAAGCAGTAGTGCCAGCACACTTTGCCCAAAATACCCTGCTGAAAAGAACAAGTCTTTGATAAATGAACTCATCATCACGTATTAAAATTAATGAGGGCTATGCCAGGTTTTAAAAAGTACAGCCTGGCCTATTATTCTAAAGGACAGAGCAGGCGTTCCTCGCTGCTGGCTAGATGCCTCCACTACACACACAATGACACAGTTTCTCTTTCTGCCCCCATCGAGTGAAGGGTGAAGCAGTTGTCGCAGCAGTTAATGGAGGGGGACAGAGATCAGGGGCACACAGAGCTTCCAACATGGGTCTGGTGGTTGTGGGGAGATGGCGTTGACACCTGTGGAGAAAAGGGCATACACAGCAGGACAGTGTATGTATTTACATGTGTGGGTACACGGCTCATATAAGTGCATTAATCGTACTGTAGGTTTTTCTTGTGCTTAACACACTGCATGTTTAAGCGTCTGTAACTTTTGTATCTACACAGGTGTCAAGCATATTTTTAAAGTATGTTATCTTGTCCGTGGGAGGAAGCACTTGCAAGTAGAACGTTCAGGAGCAGAGGCAAAAAATAGAATGGGAAACCATGAATGAATCACAAATGTGCCCACACTGCAGATGAGAGAAGACTTATGGTTCATCATTTTTGTCCTTTCAGGCTGTCAAGTCTATGGTAAGGTGGTGAATTTACTGAAAGATTGAACTGAATGTTCTCTGAAATGTGTTCCACCTCTTTATATTGATTAAATCTGTTGCTTGAAAAGCTCTAATTAATAATGATAGTAAAAGTGTCAGACGTTGTTAACTTTAGTTCCTTGAGTTCATGTTTCTCGCCCCCTGCTTTCTGTCCTCTCTTTTCAGAAGAGCCTTGAACAACAGGACACTAAGGTTTCCTGCGAGTTACTCTCAGTGGTACAGTCGCAGCACTTGAAGAGCATTTTTAGTGGCAGGAAATGTATAAGTAACTCTGTTTTTCATATGATTTATGGCTTGAGTCTTTATAATAAGCAACCTAATTACAGGAGCTATTAAAATTACATGCAGCCAAACCAATTAAGTTGTCTGGCTCTCAGAATGTGTTTCCTGTGGGGGCATTTAAGGTTCATCAGCAGTTAAGAAGCACAGTGATTTTATTGTGATATACAGAAGATCATAACAAATCAACCGTTACAGCATGTACTGCTATGTAAATGTATATGTTTGGGCTTATTTTTATGGGGACGGGTACATCTGGAAGCAAGGTAGGTACCCAACCCTGAGGGTTTAGAGCAATTCACTGACAAACTGCCTTTCCGATTTTGCAGTATTATGTGTACACATACAGTGTGAGCTCAGATACCGTACACCTGCCTAAACAAAAGTTGTCTGGTCAGATGCCCACAACTCAGAGGAACCTTGGCCTTTGACTGGAGTGTACTGAATTTCTTTACTCTTTTCATTTGCCTCTTTTCATGTCTCTCAGAAATTAGTGTGAACTTCTGTGTGTGTTTTGCTAACACCAGCCTCACATTTACCCTTTATACTGTTTCTCCAAACTCCAGCAGCACTTGCAGCATATTGAAAAACTTTATTATTGTAGCCTTCATAAGGGTCCACAGCTGACCTTGATGAAGACCCTGGTATATGGCTTCTTGCCAAAACGCACTGGTGTAATAATAAGTGTGTTTGATATACTGCAACTGCTGCTGGCTTTCAGTTTTCCTATCCATCCACCTTCATTGTAGGCGAGATTTTGCCAGAAATTCCTGCTTTTCATTGCAGAAACTAAACAAGAAACTTGAGACTTTTCATATGAGAACTTTTACGAATTAATGAGACTTTTATGCTAAGTTTGTTGCAGCATTTCTCTCGTGTTTTACTAATGTGGGAAGCTTGGGACATACAAACCAGTGTTTTGACAGCTCTTGCTTCAAATCAGTTCTTATTTTTTAAGAAATAAGCTGTAAGGTGATAAATCAATCAACTTTATGCTTAGACCATGACTCTTTCTCTTTATACGTGTCTCAAAGATTTCTCAGTAAATGTGTTCTCGTGGCTCACTGGACTGTTCAGTGAGTGGAGAAAAGCATGTTCAGTCCAGACAGAAACTTTAATGAGTTGGTCATGTCCATGCCTAATATTGTCTGGATATCTACTCTTCCTTTGACTTTTAAATGTTAAAGAATGTAAAAGAATGAGTCCTACAGTCCACACAATCATTACACACCTAAAGACCTTTAAATTGCAGGTAGATTTAGAGTCATACTACTAAAGTATTAAAGTTAAATTTAACTCAACTAAAGCAGGAGATCTCAGGCAGATGACCAGCGACCATCTTGCCTTTCACCCAATGACAGCTGGGATCAGCTTCAGCTACCAGACAAATGTAAAGAATGTCATTTTGAGCAGCGACTAGAAAAAAGAGTAAATGCACTTTTACTTACACTTACACTGGAAATTCATATAAATGTTTAAAAAATGCTATTTTTCTGACCTCATAATAATAACTGGGAGGCCATAATGTCTGTAATTGCCATGACTGGATCCTTTAGACTGAATACAAATCACTGCAATGGATATTGTTAACTACATCATATAGTTCACTTCACATGTGGTTGTGCATTCTAGCAGAGCATTTTCTGTCACAATCTTTGGCTAAGTACAGACACTGGCAACAGAAACATGGAGTTTAACCAAGTCACGGGTGTTTGCAACATTGATCAGCACCAACTAACAGTAAGAGGAAATGCATTCTGCTTAACGCAGAGTCACTCACGGTGTGGCCAAGTTATTTCTTACGTTTACATACTCTAATTTTTACTTTCTATGAAGTCAAGCAACAATAAATGATGAGTTAGATAGACCTGGATATTAGAGTAGAGTGCAGAAGGATCCAGTTTTAATAGTACTAATGACCAGAAAAGGTGGTACCATGATGCCACCTGAAGAACAGCTGACTTGTACTTATGAAAATGTTCAGTTGAGTTTCAAAGTATTGGACAAATGGAAATTATGGCCTTTATGTGGCACAAGATGAATTGTAAAGGTACACTCAAAAAATTAAAATTAGATTTAATTAATAAATTAATTAAAGTCTGGGTTTAAATTCTGTGAAATTAAATATCTTAGTTGAAAGCAAATGTTTTGTAAGTAAATATTTTACTTTTAATGAACTTAACTCAGTTTTGTGAAGCTGAACATTGACTTTAATTAATATGTATGTGTACATAATTAATGATTATCTGCAATTTTCATGGTAATGGGACCAGGCATGTATATGAATGTAAGGGGCTGGAAACAAATGAAACATATGCTGATGCTTTGAGTCTCAAATCCTGAGGAACCTCTAACATAGGGTTTTAATGTGCTAAACGTTGCAGGAGCTGTGCCACTGATAATATTAACAGAAGACCTTATTTATCTTCTGACTTTTGAAGGTTATAAGACTGTGTTATAACACCAGAGGTGGGATAAACTGAGTAAGCAATATCCAACACTTAATCACAGATTACCTGTCTGATTTATTGTCAGAGCAACACATTCACATCCAGAAACCATAAAAGACATGGGATAGGATTTATGACAAGAATGTCACTATTTTTCATTTATTCTTTTGTGTCTGTCTTTCTCCTACCGTATTTTTCAGGCCTTACACCTGTGTCTGTGCTCTTTGTTTTCTCCCAGTGATGAGAAGAAAGAGAGGGAGGATGTGAAAGAGCTGCCATGCGAAGATAAAGCTATTTGGTACTGTCACAAGTCCCATTGAGGAAGGCTGGGGGGAGCTGAACAAGCGAGGGGAGCGACAGAGGAGTGGATCGGTCCATCCATCACCACCACGCAGGACTGACACAACAAAAGATGGAGTGCTTGGAGAGGCCTCTCGGCTGCGAGGGGCCGGGGAACTCGAAACAATATTTTTTGGCGCCTGTCAGGCTGTCCAATAAAGGAGGCCGATATATGAACTATCTAGCACTGATGTAATGCGCCTCATAAATCTGCTTTAATTACTCTGCGTGGGGACAGCCAGTGGGAGCCCGCGCCTGGATTTATGGCGTCTCCACTTGGCATCTTAACGACTCTGTGCTTTTAATATCATTACCCTGTAATTTATTATGCTGCCAGGGTACACACCCAAACCTTCCACATAACTCTTGTTTATTTATGCCCGTTTAAAGGCCACTTCAGTGACATAGGCATTTAGCACATTTCAGTTGGGCTTTAATCATTTGTCCTAATGAGGCCATTATGCAGTGGTGTCCTCTGGCATGCTGCAACTGTAGCGTGATGGTTCAGGCCAAGCCCTGGGAAGCCAGTGAGGTGGCAAAACACAGTTTGCTGGGTCATGGTGCTGTGTGTGTGCTTCTCCTGGTCCAGTGCAGTGCCACTCTCTGGGAGGCCAGAGTCTGAATGGCAGCATTTAGTTCTGGGTGCAGTCGTCCAGCATCAGCAGTGCAGGCAGGAAAAGCTCTTTCCTTATCTTCTTTTTCCTGTCTAAAGATCGTGAAAAGCCCTCACTATCAGCTTTCTCTGTCCCTGCTATTTTCTACTGTTCACCTGTCATCGCCCCTCTACGTCTTTTTTCCTGCATTCGCAGTTTGCACTTTTCCTTCCCCCAATTTATTCCTCTGTATTTCTCACTTGTCTGACTGCTGAGGAAAATGAACAGAGTAAGAGGAAGGAGAGAGACAAGGGTGGTGGGGATAAAAAATGAGTGTGAGGACAGACTCTGCATTTCTGCTGCCATGTCATGCTAATGGTTTCCAGATCAGGCTCCATATTACACCGAGGCGATAGCCCATCTCACCCATCTTCCTAATGCTAGCTGCTAAATGCCTGCGCAACCACCAGTGACAGTGACATATTAGTTTTGTGTCCCTCTGCAATCTGATACCTCTGAGTTTGCCACCATACTAAAGATTTGATTAATGTCGTTCCATTTGGAGCCTGTAATTGGCTGCGACTGGAGCGCAGAATAATCAGGCGTTCCTATTCAGAGCAATGAGCGAGTAGAGAGGGAGGGAGAGAGAAAGGGGCAGCAGTGCTAACGAGCAAGCTAGTTAATTAAGCCTGCAGCATGGTGGCGACAGTTACTGATGACTCCTGTGACAAACCACCTCTTTTCCACTTCCTTCTTCTCCTGCTGCTCCTCTCATTTCCTCCTCAAACACCTACCGCCAACGTGGAGAGGGGTAGGGATGTGAGATTTACACACAGAAAGTTGTACTTTTTGAGTGTTTCCACTGAACAGTGGTAATTATTTAGTGGATATGACTAAAGTATAATGAATTTGACTCCGGCTGATGGTTCTAAGAATCTTTTTTTTACTTTGCTTTACCATTTCAAATGAAAGTCTAGCTTTGAATTTAAGTCTGTCTTAATATAATTTTCACATGCCATGAGTATCATTTCTCCTCCCACTGGCTTTGAAGATATGCTTTAAAGAGCGACTACATTGTAAATAATAGGGAACAAAATCTCCAGTTCAGTTAATGTGATATTTCAGATGTCTGAGCCAAATCAGGTTGCAGTTGTGTGTAGCTTTACACAGTATAGTAGATACTGAATTTTGTACAAAGCAGACAATAACTCATACCCACTACTAGCATGTGAAAAAATGAGATGATCATTTATCCCCCTCAAATATTATTGACCTCACTAACTCTTTCAAAATATGACTACGACACAGGTCTATTCAGAGGTCGATAGATTTCCAATGACATCAATGTATTTAACATCTATTGTTTGTTTATATTATGGTGCTAATTTCAGATTTTAGCTTCAAATTAGTTTTATCTATAAACTTGATGCATTTCAAGAAGAAACTGTGGAATATATCAATTTAATAGGTTTTACTTGTAAAGTTTCAGGTGGTTTATTCTGTGTGTTTATTTTCTTTACACTTTTACAGGAAGAACACTTTTCCAACCCAATTTTTAAATCCAATTCTATGACTGATCATTATGTTCTTCTGCAGCGTATTATGTGAAAGAATGAAAGATCACATTAAATAACAGGAACCGAGTCACAAGGAGGTGGATGGAGGGCGTATGACCCGAGATCAAGACCAGAGTCCTGCGGGAGCTTAGTTTTAGGCATGAAAAATACTTTGGTAAGAGACAAATCATGTTTGTGTTTACATTGTTATGCAGACGTTATGTCTGATATGATCTGTTTTTTCTCATCTTTTTGTTAATACCCAGCCCACAATTTTTTTCCTTATTCGCTGTGAGTGCCTGAACCAAACCATAAAACATGTTAATAAAGTTAATAAAGAAGAGAAAAAGTAGTCGATTCTATAATGTGGCGTACAAAAATACATTGCCTCTGGACATTTGATATGTTAAGTTATTATTATTATATAACGCATGATTTACATTAATTGGGAAGATACGCTAATACGTAATCCAGAAGCAAATACTTTTCTCATAAAAACATAACTGGCCGCAGTTTTAGTTGTATAGGAATGTAATTTTTAGGAGACTGGGTTGCACAACTGATACGTTTCTATTTTAATAGTCAGTGTAGCAGTCTATAAAGTCCCCAGTTTACACATGCAAATACCACTCAGTATTTTTAGGCTTCAAGTCTATTTCCTGCAGTTACATGTGTAACCACAGTGATTGTGTTTTAGGTTCTAAGATCTTACAAAATACAAAATACTGCTGTATTTTGGTCCAATAATATGCAACACTTATTGACCTACAATCACAGTTTAGATCTACAGTCCCTATGTTATTATATCACCTGATAGCTAATGGAAATATTTATAGAAAGGCGATGTAGCCAACATGTATTTTGAAACATAAACAAAACTATTTTTATGAAAACAATGTAAAAACTGATTTGCCAGACTGCACTGTGGTACATGTAGAGTTAATAAGCAGTCTCTTTTTGGCTGCCGCTATAATTCATTCTATGAGCATAATAGGCACAATGATGACAAAACATTTCTGAAAACCAGGAATGTGAAGAAACAACATAGTTTTTTGCTTGGTAAAATAATTGCTAGTCAGTCGTTACGTGGTGTGTTTGACAGCTTATTTAGCTGATGGCTGTCACTGAACTGTAAAACAGCAATAAAATGAGTGTGGGATTCATCATGTTCATGTCAGGGCCTTGTCTTCTGGTATCGCTCTCAGACACAGAATACCGTCTCTGGCAGACAATCAATCAGAAGCAGTCAGACAGTAAAACTGGTATTTCTCTATTGAATGGTAACATTATAGCAACACAAGAATATATGTTACATTTGTTGTTTCATCATTGCTTATCACTGCACTGGCATTGTCTAATGTTCACATGCAGCAGAGAGGCACTGAGAAAAAGAAGGGGCTTCTTCTGCAGGAACTGGTCTCCATGTTCTGCCCTGCTAAAGTTTCCTTGAGCAAGACACTGAACCATACATACAGCCACTCTAGATTACGACTAGTAGGTCTGTGACTCACAAGGTAACGTAATAATATCTTTGAGCATTGTTGTACTGAAATCCAGAGGATTGTGTTGCAGTGAAACATTTGAGCAGATATTTGAAACTCCTCATTTGGTTCCCTGTTTTGGAATCAGCTGGAGCCGACATGTCTGCACCACCAGACAATAACACTGAAATTCAAAATCCATTGAAGTTTCCCTACTTGTGGAAAGTAAATGAACTTATTGACAGGTTGCTAAAGTGTCAGCACTCACTACATGGATAAATCATCTACAACAGACAACAAGAGAGCCCACCAAGCATTTCAAATCACCTCAACCCAATTGTTTGGCTTCACTAGAACACAGTCTGTGCATTGTTTAAACAAAGTGATTCTTTTTATCTCAAATTTGGAAATTGACATATAAATTTCCAAAGAAAAAAAATTACTGCTGCAAAACACATGTGGTTCTTGTTCCTTAGCTAGAAAGAATAATAATAAGTAAATGATGCCCTAAGAAAACACTTCTGTCCCCATACTTGATGGAAAATGTAATTTTGACACAAAGTAACAACCTGTATCTTTCAACATGTTTTTTTTTCTATTTCAAAACCTTGCTCATCACTAACAATATAACTTTTCACATACAGTATACCGGTAAGATACCACACATCATCAGCTCCATTACACTGAGTTTTATCCAAAGTTGCGGCCATTTCAGTATAAAATGCCTTATTTTTATTACTTTCCTTCCTATTTAAAGACAAAAAGGAACTTCCATACTATAAATTAGTATTAGATTTAGATATATTTTATATACTTATATTTGTAATAAGTTAGCTTTGTAAGCTTTGTAAAATTTGTAAGCTTTCAGAAGCAATGTCTTCATAGCCACAAGGGAAGACCTCTAGCAGTGTTCATATTAGTACCTGACTTGAAGAATTGTGTACATATCAGTCCATTTCTCTTAAAAGTGACTAATCAATATT
>OMLM01003650.1:41481-57475 GCA_900302695.1 Helostoma temminkii
GTATTGTACTGTGCGGTCTCTCTTTCTGTGTGTGTGTGTGTGTGTCCGTCCCTGTCCTCAACTCCAGGACAGGAGACACAGGCCCAGATCTCATTATGCCGACATGATAGAATTTGCTCTCTGTGTAACCTCATTATCCTCACTGTTAGATAAGGTGCTGTAATTGCTCACAACAACAACTATACAGAAACACCTGTTTTACTTTGTGCGTCAACACTGTGTTAGTAGGGTATGTGTTGTGAGGCTAATGTTAGAGTGCTGTGTACCATCCTAACCAATGGCCGATCATTATTTGGATACTCACATCAAAGAAATGACAGGTGGTGGTTGCAGTGCTAAATTGTAGGACATATGAATCCCACAATGAACCTGAGGTTGTGTCAACATAAGGTAAGTGACACCTCCCACAACGTTCAAGTCTGACACTTTGCCAAGCCCTCTGGCGTATAATAACGGAATAAAAGTTACTTTTGCTTTGGTTTGAGATGCAGAGAATGTCCCACTGACTCCAATAATCATCTACTCATGGTGATATTTAATGCCAAGAGCAGCTGCTCTGACTGAGGAGGTTGCACAAATAACATTAATTGGGAAGACACCTCCTGGGTGTTACATTGGAGTCAATAGGACACTACATATTTGTAAGACAAATTTTAATATTACACAAAGATATCTGCCTGGCCCTAAGTAAAAAGGTAATTGCCCTAAACCTAATAACTGGCTGTTCCACTGTTGGCAGAAACAACCGCAATCAAGCAACAACTGGCAATTTAGGTTTAGGCATTAAAAATACTTTGGTGAGGATTGGAGACAGATCATATTTGTGTTTTTTATGTAGATGTTGCATGTGTAAAGTGATTTTACACATTACATTTTCTTACTAATAACCTTGCATTTTAGTGGTATAGGTACATCATTTTGAGGAAACTGGGTTGCTTTTTGGTCAGCAGTAGTTTTCGCCTTGGAACATGGAGGCCATTTTTGCCAAGTCGCTTTCTTATTGTTAAATCATAAACACCTCAACTTAGGCAAGTGAGACCTGCAGCGTTTAGATGGTGTTCAGGGTTCTTTAATGGCTCTAATGACCCTTGAATGAGTCACTGTTCTGCTCTTGGATTTTGGTGTCCCAGCCACTCCTGGGGAGGTTCACCACAGTTTTGTCCATTTGTGGATAATGGCTCTCATTGTGGTTCACTGCAGTCACAACGCTATCAGACTAATACAAGTCAATTACTTTGTCTCTCATCTGTTCTTGAATTTCTATAGATGACATGATGTGTTGCTTCTTCTAGCATGCTTCACTTTGTCAGACAGCTTCTATTTAAGTGATTTCTTGATTCAACAGGTCTGGCAGTAATAAGGCCTAGGTGTGGTAGGTGAAACTGAACTCAGCTTTCCAAAACATTACCGTTCACTCATGATTAAGTGAGGGGGTGGCAACTTTTTCACATGCTAGGCAAGTTTGAACAGCTTGTCATCATTTAAAACTGCATTTTATAATTACTTGTTTTTTTGTTTGTTTGTTTGTAATACAAAAAAAATCTCGATGATCTGAATCATTTAAAAAAATATACAGAAAAAACTAAAACCTCAAAAATGTGGCAAATACTTTTTTACAGCACTGCACAAGCACATGTAGCATAAAACAATACAGTACTTGAAACATGAAAATGCACTTTTACATGTTGTGGGGCATTTTTAGGAAGGTACTTGCACTTTTAGTTGAGTATTGAGTTTGTGCATTTGTACCACCTCTGATGGTGATGCACCAAATAGTTGTTAAAATATTTCAGTAAGGACCAAAGTGGTGCTCTGATGATTAGATCCCTAGAGGCATGCTGTTAGCATAGCTAAAAATAGAACCATGCAATGTTTTTTATGATGTACATACAGCTGCTTATCTTGTGTCTTCCTACCAACTGTAGTTATTACATGGGAACTGTAATTTCAGGTCAGTTCAAGTGATTTCAATTTGTCCTCTGTTTCATCTTTTCATTTTCCAATGTCCGTGCACTCTACAATGTGTTAAAACAACTATACTTGAGTTGTACTTACTATTGCAATTAGACTGGATTCAGCATTTGTCCATTCTCAAATGTTTTAACAGTTTGGATTGAGATGATGATGGATTGTCATTATTATTCTTATTATTATTATTATTATTATTGTTGTTATTATTATTATTATTATCCATCCATCCATTTTCGGAACCACTTAGCCCCCGTAGAGGTCGTGGGTGTGCTGGAGCCTAGGGGCGAGAGGCGGGGTACACCCTGCACAGATCGCCAGTCGCAAAGGGCCACATATAGACAAAGACAACCAGTCACACTGGTCACACTCTTACTCACACCTACAGGCAATGTAGAGCCTCCAGTTAACCTGACTGCATGTCTTTGGACTGTAGGATGAAGCTAGAGTGCCCACAGAGAACCCACGCAAACACGGGGAGAACATGCAAACTACACACAGAAAAGTCCCCGTAAGGGGTCACGGGAATCGAACCTAAGTGGGTCAATGTGAGGCGACAGTGCTAAACACTTCACCACCGTGTTGTCCCAACATTATTATTATTTTTTGTTTGTTTGTTTATTTTTTTATTATCATTGGTGTTATTTTGACAGAATAATTGACAAATCTGTGGATCCAAAGGTTGGTAAGGAGGATTTCTTTTAAAATAATCTTTATACTAGATATACTAGAGTACGTACAAATAATCTCAACAGATGATATATAATAGGAAACTTTACAGTTATTACACAAAGGCTATAGAAGCCAAACTACACAATGAAATCTGCAACTCTTTATTCTTTTAGCTCAGGGAACTGAAAGCACAGGAGAAAAGATTAAAACTTGGGAAGGAGTTTTTCTCCTGACACATAATCATTTACAATAAAATGAATGTGAATTTTCTTTATGGTGTGTGATCTTAGAAAATAAAAATATATGTTGGAAATGTCATTCTCTTCATGCAGATCAGTGTGCCCATGAGATGTTCAAAGCTCGTTTTTTTGCCAGTTATTCTGTTGGCAGGTTCTTTTTATGGAATTCACATTCAGCCGAGGAGCTTGTCATTTCCCAGCGAGTGTTTTTGTTTTTACTGGAACTATTGTATTAAGTCTAAACTGCAGCTACATTTGACCACAAAACCGTCAAGTTACCGCGTTATATTAGCAGCTTTGACAGACCTGCTGAGTCACACACAGTTTCACTGAAAACAGAAAACAACTAAACACAACATCAGGTGCAGATGTAAGGACTGAATTTCTGGGAAGCAAAGAAGAAAGAAGGAAATGAATCATCTCCTTTGTATCATCCAATTGCTACAATTTAGCTTTGTCAAGCTGCTAAACTTATTTGTGTAGCTTAGATTGATCTGCCTATTACAAAACCAAACCACTTGCAGTTTTACTGTAAATAAGTAACTCCATTATTCCATGTCAGAAACAGACTGAAATGTGTGATATGGGCAAACACTCCTCCCTGACCCCAGACCCAGAATAGAGGGCTCATGGGAAAAGAAGCCATGCTAGACTCATGTTTTCCCTCAGCAGCATTTATTCAGCTGTAAGCAAAAGCTGCAGAAGTATCATTCTGGTAAGAATAGCAGTTATGTGGTCAACCTCATCGAAACTGAATAGTATGCGGTATATGTGTGTCTGTATGCACTGGTTTGTGCACCCTCCGACCACCCACAATACACCTCGTTGGACATCTCACTCACCCCCTTTGCCAAAAGCAGCATGGAAAAGCTAGTTTTATGAGCTTGTGGGCAGCAGAGAAGAAGAGGGTAAATGCTGAAGATTTGTAGGGAGACCATAATGGAGACAGATGATCCTGCTCTGGGTCTGTCCGCTGTTGAATCAGCTCTGCCACCCAGTAGGGAGTGTGAGCTCTCTCTCTCTCTAACTCTCTGTTATTACTGTTTTCATGCTGCTTCTCTTATAGACCTCCAGTGCAGTTCATTAAATGTACATCTCAAAACATTCTAAACTTGCACTGTCTGAATATAGTGAGGCAGCTATTAAGCAGAAAGAAGATTAGGCAACACAGCCTCAACCCAGTCTTTCTATTTGTGAAGTGGCAGACTTTTTACCCAAGGTTACATAATGGAAAGGCTGGCACGTAGGCTACTCAAGACTATTCATATTCTTTGGCTATGAGGCACAGAAAAAATTGTAATTTTTTTTTCTTAAGTTTGCAACAACATGTACTTCACAAATTGTTTCTACAGTTAAAATCATACTGACCCAAATTTACCCCAGATCATTAATAATTTGTAAACTACAAATAATTAACAAAAGCAGTGATTGTTTCAGATATTGGGCCATAGTTTATGCTACACAGTTTTGATGCTTTGCAATATTAGTGCATTTTGTGAATACAGTGCCTATAAAAAGTATTCACACCGTTGGATGGTTCACCCTTTTATTATTAAAGTTTGGCTTTGACAAAAAAAATCTGAAAAATACCTCATTAATGTCAAAGTAGAAAACCGGTTTCTACAAAGTAATGTCAGTTAAATAAAAATATGTAAGGTGAAATCAGTGTTTCAGTATTTAGTAGGTCAGTATTTAGTAGATGCACCTGTGGCTGCAATCACAGCAGAGTCTGTGTGGATAGGTCTCAGTTAAGCTTGCACATCTGGACACAAGTTTATGCCATTCTTCTTTGCAAAACTTCTTATAAAAAACTTGTAATGTCAATAAAAGAGTTAAACATCCAAGGAGGTGAATACTTTTTATAGGCACTGTACTTTTGATAAACTATATTTACACTTTGTATAGTATATTAGTATATTAGTGCTATAGTACTATAGTAGTATAAAGTATAAAGTGTCTGTGGACAAAACACTGAACCCTGAGCCCTTTCTGTCTTAAATGTAGCTGCCTACCCAGTCCCATACATTAATCAAGTAATCAAAAAGGTACTTTTCTAAAGAGCAGCACCATTTAGTGCAGTTAAGGGTCATTTCATGTCACTTCCTATCAGCTCCTTTTCACTGATTTGTTTATATAAACACATATAAATTATAATTTATATAATTCTCACTGTAAAAGTCAGTGGTCAGGGTCAGCAACAAATCTGCATCTCTGGGAGTTGGACATGTTCTTGAACTGGGGGTCAGTAGTCACCAGTCATCCACTTAGCAAGCTACATCGTTTTGTGTTTTAATTTGTGGGAGGCAGAAAATTTGCTGTGCTCTGTGCTTTGTCGTTGCCTTGTTTTGCTGTTCTTCTCTTTACATACACGACTTTAGAGCAAATGTTTCAAACAACACACTGGTAAGCATTGTAGACAATCGCCATGATACCCGGAAGGGCATTCTTTAGTGCTATTATGAGTGCTTTAGAGCTCAACAACACCCTTATACCCCATAATCACATTAAAGATCGCCCCCAGAGCGATTACTGCAATAAAAGACATTTAAAATACTGAGATAATGGACATCATTATCTTTAAGTGAGGATTGAAGTTGATGACGGGAATACTGCTAAAATATGGAAATGAAACCGATTGTACATGTACTGTAAAATGTATTTGCTTCATTGTGGTGGAAAGTGGAGACGATCAGTGGTGGCTGTTTTGGAGCTGATTTATGTGTAAAAGAATATGCTTATATTGTCTGTAATAGATTACATTTAAGCTTTAACACTGACAGCTGTGGAACTGTGGAAAGTGTCTGGGAGGCCTAACTGTGGTCTTAGGCCACAAGTCACCACGTCCACTAGGAAGCGTGTTGGACTTCCCTTTTTAATGTTAGTGAAAATGGACTAGTGAGACCATAGCAAATAAAGGTCCATTCAACATGGCATGCAATTAGGCTTATTTGAGCTTTGAGCCTGTCACCACTTCTTTTCACAGCACATACAGACCAAGTGTGGTAATATGCCATAACATGAAGTATTAATGTGAACATGTCCCAAAGACACAGAGGCCACAAAACAGAGGAACAACACAAAAGAAAGCTAAAATTGCTAATGGCATTGCTAAGCCTAGCCCAGACACTTCTCACACTATGCCACACCTAGCTTAGGCAATTTGAAGAAGGGGGAAACTAGCTGAAGCACCGTGAAATATGACTACTATTGATTTATAAAACTTCTAAGAAATTATATGAAAAACAAAACAAGAAGTCAGTCAGCCCTCCATTGTCAAGTTTTCGGGTTAAGCACAGACCTCCTGTTGTTATCCCAGTGAGACCATGAAGTTGGTGCTACGGCCTGCATGTCAGCCCCAACAGCCAGCTAACAAAAAGTATGAAAAAAGTAGGCCCAAACGCGAGGTCTGCTCTCAAATGAATTAGGAATAAGTTACAGCCACATACCACTGCATAAACAGAACGGTAGGGACAAGGAGCAAAAGTATATACCCTTATAGGAGTAAATATGGCTCTCAGAAGGCATCTGAAATTAGTTACAGGACCGTTAAATGCGAAGAATGTTATAGGGCAATGTATCTCTTATTTTTAAATGTGTTGCTGAAGTAAGCTGGTGGAAGAGGTGTTCACATCTCTCATCACGAATCTAAAGTGTTTTACAAGTATCATTTAGCATTTAACATTGTTCTCTGTCTACCAGGCAGAGTAAACAGGTTACACTTAAACACGTACTGTAAAACCTGTGATGACACTGTTTAAAGTGAGCTTTAGATGACCTGTCCCAGGCTGGGAAAGCCCAAAATGATGACATGTTATGTACCTTAATCCTAAACTGACTGAGCAGCATTGGTATTAATTTCAAGGTTTGTTCTCCACCAAGAAAAATAGTTGCTGAATGTACACAAGCCAGTCACTAACTGCCTATCTGTCATTTGTGAGTCTGTAGCGTAGGGAGTGTTTATCAGAGCTTTTCACTGACAATAACTACCTGATGTGTCTGGAAATTGTGCTGGTGACACTGGTGTGAGTCAACAGACATGTTTGATGGTAAAACAATAAGCTGACAGATGCTAAAATGCTGAAGGGAGTCAATAGAATATAAAAATACTGGAACATGAAGCTCAAATGACACAGAGAGCGACTACCATTTAATGTGCTATTAGTGCTAACAGACTTTGAGTCACAGCTTGCATTCACAGCAACTGCTTAGGTCAGTAGAAGGTCTATAGTCTCATGTGGAGGGTTTCTCAAAATCATAATTTAGAATTCGATAGAGTGGCTTAATAATAATAGCTTGAACTGAAAATAGAAAGCGTGGAGGCGATTGGGAAGGACACATTATTTGGCCATAGCTGAGCGGTGTCCTCAGTGTGACTGACAGTCGGACAGGCCAGCTGCTGTCCCACTGCAAGGAGGGAGGAGGACAGGAGGATGACAAGAATGTGTATGTGTGTGTCTGTCTTTTTGTGCCCACATGCCTGAGATTTGAAGTCACTGTGTCTCCGTCATCTCCTTTGTGAGAGTCCCACATTCTGCGACTCTTTGTCGATGCCTCTTGCAGCGGGGTGAGTTGACAGGCTGTGAATGGCCATCCCCGCTGTGCAGTGGCGGCCTGCCGCAAGGAGTCAAACCCTCAACAGCTCTTATTAGTGTCAACGCCTCACATGATGGACCTGTAGCATGTGCATGAGTGTGCATGCCTTTATTCTGTTACTTTTTATATTAATTTTATTATTTTTATTCAGCCCTGTATTGACGTTCATTTCTCACAAGAAATAACTGAATTGAACTGAGGGACAGGGACACAGGAGGTCTGTGAAAGAATATGTGAAGCAGAGTGTGTAGAAGAGAAAGAGTGTGTGTGTGTGTGTGTGTGTGTGTGTGTGTGCGCGTGTGTGTGTGTGTGTGTGTGTGTGTGTGTGCGCGCGTGTGCGTGTGCCGACACGTCAAATGGCACCCCAACCTCTTCCACCTCGACCTCCCTCCTCTTCTTTCATGTCTGACAGTGATTAATGATGCTCAGCTGTCAGGTACATTAGTCACTATGTTCACACTCTTTCTTTTACGTCTTCTTCGTCTCTTTTTGCTTATTTCTGCAGGATCTGGTGAGGTGTAATGACGGGACTGCATTGGACATCACTGGCCATATTAGAGGACCAGGAACAGGGAATTCTAATGATCTAACAACAGGAAGAAAGTGTCTCTCTCACACACACACTCTCTCCTTCTCTTTGTCCGGAGGGAGGGTCGACCAAAAAAGACCTTCCACAAGAATAATACCACTAATGATAGGCAAAAAACTGGAACATGAGCCAGAATGTATTCACTGGCCCTATCGTGTGTGTGGTTGTGAATGGGTGTGAGCAAAGCCCAGTCTTGTGTGTGTGTTTCTGTGTTTTTACATGTATGTCTGAGTGAGAGCCATGAATGTGCCATGCAAAGGCATTTGAAAGAGGCCAGACACCGGGTGTCAGGCGTTGCTCTGTCTTTCCTCCCCCTTTTCTCTGTCCCGCTCCCGGGCCCCGATGATGGATGACGGCGAATAAGAAGTTTCCTCTCCTGGACTGCTGACTGCAGCCGGCTGCCATCAGAAGACCGGCCATCTGCTTTCCATTGCAGGGGCCGGTGGGGGCCCTCAGATTTGGGCTTGGGTTCTGGCAGCCCTGGCAGCACAACAGGGCTACAGAGGCAGCCAGGCCTCAAGGCAGGGTGGGCTGCAGAGAAATGAGACTGACAAATGAAAAGTAGGAAATCATGTTTATTTTCATCCCGAATTGTGATTAATCAGTCTGGATCAATGTTAGTGTGGAGGTGCCCGTAATGAAGATTACTTCCAACCCAGGCATCTGTATTTTCAGCTTAGTTTAAATTGACAACAGCCAAAATTATTTCAAGTCTTAAATTAGAATTTGAAGCACATGACCATGTCATCTGATAGTAATCTAGACGGCATTTACTGAAATGCACAATGTGGTAGACGCGAAAGCAAAGACTTTTTACAACCTGCGTGTTGTAGTGTTTAACAATAACAGTAAGTTTACTCCATTCCATTCATCTTCAGTTATTGTACATTTCTCAGATGGAAGGAAAGAAAGAAAAATGATCTGAGGGCTTCATTCAGTAACTCGTGATGGATGAAAATGAAGAACAACCCTGCAAAATGCCAGGAGGGAGTAAACGGCAAACTATAGGGAAAACAAAAAGAAATATAACTGACTAGCTTGAGCCCAGCTGCTTAGCACGTTAGCTACAATGCTATATGAAATTACCATGATGTCCCCAAGCTTTAGATTCGATAGGCTCTATTTTATGCATACGTCAGATTAATAGTGATGTGTCTGTGATGAGCATGTCAATATATTTTTTCAGATACAAACTGGTGTTGACATATTTATGATTATTTATATGTGAGATGGGTCAGTCACTTTTCCAGGACCCAGATGCTCCATGTGCATCTATTCTGCAAAGCCACCCACCCAGGGAGAGGAATGCACAGATTAATCCGACCGCACATAAACTTCACAGCTTTGCCATGTTGTGAAATGTCAGAAAGTTAGCCGCGGGGCTGGAAACGCAGATTTAAACAAACGATTTTAATCACAGGCCATCCAAGGCCACGTCGAGCCAAGCCACAGCTTACTGTGTCAGTTGTGATTTATTAACCCTGGAGGTATTAACTCAGCAGGAGATGAGGTGGCTCACTGGTGTAGAGGAGAGAAATCATAAGCAACAGATGGATAAAGAGAGAAAAGGACAAAAAGGAAAATAATAACTGTGCTCGGGTCTCCAGGACTCATGTTTGGACATTCCAGATTTTTTACTGAACCACTGCTGAATGACAACACACATCACAGATAGTTGCTGTGTAATAAATACACAGCATCATCAGGTGTTTAGTATTACAGTACATACATGTTATATATTATATTATATTTGCACTCTGTGGTTGTTGTTAGATGTTTAAACATCTACATTTTTACATTCCAGGAATGTATACTGAATTTATGTGTCATGGAAAAGTGGGAAGAAAAGACTACAGAGAAAGAGAGAGGGAGCTCTGATGCCACTCAGATGCAAATCAAGAACATAAGTTTGTCTTTGCAAATGTAATTTAATTTTACTAAACATGACATTTCCCATTTAGTAGATGCTTTTATGCAAAGAGCGTTAGAGTGAAAGCAGAGTGCTGCACACTTCAGTGTGTGCTCTGCTATTCTGACTCTCTCCCACAGGAGCTAGGGTGAGGAGGGATGAGGGGGGAGGAGGGCGAGGTATAAGAGCACCACTAGGTATAGTGTTATGTAGTTATCTTTAGCATTGTATAGTTATACAGTAGTTACATATTTTATTTGTTAAATGGTTACGCACATTTTTTATTTCATAGAACATATCTATTGACTGTTGTCATCACTACGTAGTTACTTTATGTAGCCACTAGCCAAATTACCCTGTCTTGCTCAGTACGTTAGTAACATTTTCAAATAAAAGTTTCCCCTCTAAACTCTGGTCACATTTATTTATGAAAAGTCGTCAGATGAAGCTCTTGGGTTTTACTTTCAGCTGGAGGAGGCCAATATGAGGTTGGAGCTCTGTTCTGAGGTAATCCAGTCCACGTTATTACAGGTTCTCTACAACTTTTTGTTTTTCAAACATTTTATGAAAATGCGTGACCATGCCAGAGGAAGCACATTGGATTATACTTTCAGCTGGGGGAAGCTAATAGGAGGTTGTAGCTCGGTTCTGATTTGATCCTCTCCTGCATTTTCCAGAGGTGATCTATAACTTTTGTTTTATAAACTTGTCACGAAAATGAGTAGTTGGATCTGCGGAGGGGTCCTATTTTTGGCTCTAGGACACCACCGGGAGGTCAGACAGCAGTGAAACCTAGCCTAAGAGGCTGCCCTTGAAATTTTGAGTGTGCCAATTTTCAGCAGTGGATGTTGTCATATTTTGGACTCTATAAGCAACACGCAGACAAAAAATTAGCTACATTGATACAGATATCTTTATAATATGTTTATACAGTATTTCTGGCATATGTGTATATATTATATGTGTATGTGTGTGCGTGTGTGATCAAGCTGTTGTGTATGTTGCAAGTTATTTCACCCGTATGACCACATTACTGAAGCAGAGTGTGTGCTGGGATGCATCATCTAGAGTGTGCAAATCCAAATGAAATGGAGATAATGATATATTAGATGCTTTATGGTAATAGCTTAAAACATCAGCTCTGTAGCCCCAGTGGAACATGTGCATTTAAACATATAAACCAATAAAAATGACAGTAGATCACGGATCACAGAGTTTGTGCTGAGTCATCACTTCTCATGGTTTCTCTGTAGCATATCTAAAGCGCTCCCAGGTGGATGTACATTTCCACAACAATCAATCATCATCCCAGAGTGTCTCTGTTATTCCTTTCATTCTCCACTCCCCCGCACATCCTTTCCTCTCTCTTTCTCCTCTTTGTTGCTGATATTTGTCTCACCCACGCTATCCTCCCATGCCCTCTGCTTTTTAAAGCAGAGTGGGCTTTCCACTTCCTTTTGCTTTTGTTCTTTTTTTGGATTTAAGATACAGCTGGGAGCAGGAGAGTCATTCCCAGACAACAAAGTACTGGTTTGTGGTGAATAATAGAAAAGTTGGTAAACTGTGGTTCATTAAAAATGAAATCAAATATAAAGGTTAGCAATAATCTTTTTAACTCACTGTAATCCTGTCTTGACCCTTCCCAAATGTCTTTCTGTCTCATTGCTGGATGCTGAGCATCAACAATAGTAATCTCAGGAATGCATTTATGGGTCTGCGGTATGTGTGTGTGTTTGTGGGTCACTGACTGATAAGTGAGGGGTTTTCATGGAGTCATCAGCAGCCTGCCAGTTTCCTGACATCTCTGTCATCCCGTGTCTTCTCCTTTCTGCTTTCCTTCACTCCTGTCTCTCTTCCACTGACACCTGTCTTTCACAGAGATTAACGACTGTCCATCTTTGTGTGTGTGCACGCGTGAGCCAGCAAGCAGAAACGTCTGCTGTCTTCGGGTGTGTGTGTCTTAGCTTTAATCCATGCATGTATACTGTAAGCATGTGTTTTGCCACATTCATACGCTCTGAGTCGAAAATGCACTCAGCCATAAATGTGGATCGATCGGGGTCTGGACCGACAGGGAAAGAGGTGGGACTCAGTCTTGATAAGGCAGTAAATGAAGTGATTGGCAGGATCAATGGAGACCCCAAGGGAACAATGAGTATTTCTAGTTGCAGGATCTGTCTGTCTTTCTATCTGTCTGTCTGGAGAAGCAGAGAAAGACAGCAGGCGTGGGTGTTAGAGGAGACAGAGACAGAGAGTAACACAAAGGGAGTGAGTGCACAAGTAGAATGTAATACATAATAGAGCTGGCCACAGCCTCTGTTGTTGCTCTCTGCCTCATCCATCCATACGACAGGACAATGGAATAGCACAATACTGAGCACTGGCCTACTGAGCACTGGCCCATTGTGAGGGCAGGCAAAGAACTGGGACACCATCCATGTACTGGAATTGATCATTCATCTCTTTCTTTTACAGTCCTATTGTGGTTCTACAGTACATATTATTAGCAGGTTGTTAGCATGCTAACACTCAGACTGTTGGGCAAACATGGTAAATAATATACCTGATAAACATCAGTGTGTTCAGTGCAGTAGCACTACTGCGATTGACTTTTATGGTCAGTTCTTGGTTGTTGTTTTCATGGGATCACGAGGGTCCAACATAACTATTGTCTTCCATCCCACAAGTAGACATTGGAGATTGTATGAACTACTAGTAATTATTCCCAGGAAACAAACCAGCCCATACATTTTACAGAAACCATAATCACTGGATGTGTTCTGATACAACATATATTTTGAATGAATAAAGAGCTGTGGAAAGCCAAAATTGTAATATTGACCTGGTCAAGTCTCTGCCCAATCCACAGACATGTAAATAGCAGGTCAAAGACACAATTATATGGATTACATCTACGTGTGAAATAAACAGTTGCAATACTAAAAAAACAAATGTAAAAAGCAGGTGTACCACAAAGATATGTTTTAAAAAGGCAGGTGTAAGTCACACAAAACAACTGTAAAATACAGGTCATATGAGAGAAAATCAAAGCCGCTGCAGGAGCCATGTGGAAAACTGTGGTAATCAGCGGTATAAGATAAGATAAGACTTTATTTATCCCACGATGGGGAAATTCTTTTGTCTGCAGCAGCAAAGTGACATTAAATAGTACAACTAGTAGTACTGTGTAGTACTGTGTTGTATAGTCTGATGGCTGTGGGGAGGAATGACCTGCGGTAGCGCTCCTTCTTGCACTGTGGGTGTAACAGTCTCGTGCTGAAGGAGCTGGTCAGAGCCTCTGCAGGATGAACCTATGCATATAAACATAAAAAACTAAAAATATATAATAATAATAATAATGAATGTAACTCAATTGCAATTAATTCAGTATAAAATGTATTTGCTGTTGTGGTTTAGCTTTATAGAAAAGTCATATTTAGAGGTCAGGGTTCAACAAAATGGTTGTTTTATGCAATTTGTGTATGTAATTATTTCCCCTTCATTGATACTATTGTTTTGAATAGTTCATATTTTCTTGTTGCTTGCCTAAATACAACACACAAAGAAGCTGCGCATATCATCCTGCATGCAGTACATTAAGTAGTATGTACTACCCCGGTTGAAGCATGATCAACTGTCTTAGATACTAAAAAAAAATCAATACTGACTTGAAGAACACAACTAACTGCATTCCTCCATCCATTATCGAAACTGTTTAGTCCTGTGGAGGGATGCATAGAGGCTGGAGCCAATCCCAGCTGACACTGGGTGAGAGGTGGGGTACACCATGTTCACATTGCCATTTCATATTAGGAGAACATGCAAACACCACACAGAAAGGCCTCAGCTGGCCAGCAGCTGGGACAAACCCAGCATCTATCCCAGAATCTTCTTAGTGTGAAGCAACAGTGAGTCTAGACCTACTGGAACAACATGTGGTGTTCAGGATGAACATGAACTCAGCACAAATACCCACCACAACCTATTCATCATATGTAGTTTAATGATATCTGAAAAACTGTAAACATTTTTTTTAAATGACAGTGACGTTTCTTCTGAAAAATGTTAAATGTAAAAAAGTATTTTCTAGAAGACACAGATCCTAAATTAATCCTTAATTTATGGCTAAATCTGTCACTGTAGACGCTACCATTGTGTGTGTGTGTTTTTACTTTAGTTCAGCAATGATAAGCACTGAAATCTGCTCTCTTTATTAAACCCAATCTCCAACCGTTTCCTGCAGTCAAAACAGCAGTAATCCAGTTTCAACAAGCAGTCCAAAACACTCTATTGTATCAGATAACATTCCTGTCCTGTGCAGCCACTCTCCAGTTTCACCTTAAGGACCAGCTACTTTATGAATATGTATTGCATGTATACATAAAGGATTAAGATCTCTCCTTCCGTTCTTTTCCACCTCCTTCCCTTCTTCACTCTCTGTCTCTCCTCTCAGCTGTTCAAATATTGTCTTTCTATTTATACTGAGCTTGGGGAAATATTTACCCTGGGCCACTGAAGCAGGGTGGATATGAATGGGCATCATCTCAGCTTGTCAAATTAGCTGCTGCTCGCTGCCTGCTAATGTCTCTGTAATTGGAAAGGCTGGCGGTGCAGCCTGTCTGACTGCTGTCTTGGCATGGACATCACGTGTCGCCACCCATCCCAGAGGGTTGGGATGCTACAGCACAGCCATGGAGGTCACCTTACATGCTACATGTTTAAAGACGTTAAAAGCTGATTTAAACTCCTCAGATACATCTACTATTTATATCTAAAAGTTTAAAGAGGGTAACATAGACTCTGGCCTAAGTGACCCCAAGTGAACAGTGGTTTGTGTTTATGTAAACTGTTGCTACATCTGTTTAACACAGAGAGCTTTTGGTTTTCACAGTTCAAATTAAAATTTGAACAGTAAATTTTTTAAGCCTTTGTCAATCCATAATTCATACCAAGTGTGCCTCAAACACACATGAGGGACAAATGCTCATGTCATGCATAATTCAATTGGAACATATGGAATTATGTAGCCAAAAATGAAAACAGGACCCACAGGAAATAAAGCACAAGTGGCTGTTTACCCTTTTCAAAACAGCTGAAAGAGAGCAAGCAGTAATTGGTTAACAACAGCAGAGAGTGGGGGAGAGAGCTAATGGAGAGCCGCATTTCCTACTAAAAAGGATCCTGCTGCAGACGAGGAGATGGGCTCGAAAGTGAGAAGAGAGAGGCGGAGAAGGAAGGGAAGAAAAGCAGCCGAGGCGCTGATATTGATCTTCTGCCAGAGAGATTGATAGAGCAATAAGGTGCTGAGGAGAGGAGAGATGAGAAGTGGAGTAGAGGAGGTGGAGGACGGCAAGGTGAGAGAGAGAAGATTGCTGGGTGTGAGATGAATGGGTGGCAGGGTAAGAGAGAAGGAGAGATTGTGAAGAAAAGAAAGGAGGGGAGAATGGGGGGGTGAGAAAGTGATAGACAGCGAATGAAAAAGGAGCAGAGAATGAGGGAGGTGATATTGATAAAGTAGCCAGCGAGTGACATCATTTGAAAGGTGAAAGATCAGGTGTCTCTTCCTTAATTAGGTCAAGGGGAGAGCAGCGACGGGGTGATGGATGATTTAGAGGAGAGGGGGAAGCGATAGAGACTGAAAAAGAGAGAAAGAGAGATGATTGGATTTTGTGTGTAAAAGGGAATCGTGCGCTGGGCTAGCCGAGCCACTAAAGGTGACCCCCAACCACCTAATGGCACAATACATATTCTTTAATGAAGTCACCAGCAAAGTGCAGTCACATCTAACTACAGCTCTGCTTGTGAGTGAACATATCAGTGTGTGTGTGTGTGAAGTGCATGAGGGGGTGTGTGCGCAGACAGAAAGTGTGACATGTGAAGCATAGGACAGGTACCATTCATCTACAGACCCCAGGTGTGTGTGTGTGTGTGTGTGTGTGTGTGTGTGTGTGTGTGTGTGTGCATGTGTGACAGATAAATGGATGGTCTTTCTGGCATTCGGCCTAGGCAGGGAAGGATCAGTCT